>PVLD010002043.1:0-178636 GCA_004027595.1 Dinomys branickii
CTTTCCCACGTCTCGCCCCGGCAGCCTGGTCCGCCCTACCACATCTCCCCCGGCATCTCAGAGAAATACGCCCAGTTTAAACTTCCCAGCCGAGGTTCCGGCATTCACGCTCACCAAGTCTGTCTCGAGCTGGTGGTGTTTATTAAGGAGGTTCGCTCCCTTGCTGCTCACCCGGTCGCCATCTTCCCCGGATCTCCCATATAGATAGAATTAAGAGAGCCATTTTTCATCATAACAAGTAGCCTCATTTCTCTAGCTCATCTTACAGCAAAATAAACCAGCAATAGTGAAGAGACAACCCACAAAATGGGAAAAAATTTTTACCAGCCCTTCTTCAGAAAAAGGACTAACATCTAGAATATAGAAGGAACTAAAAAACAAAACAAAACACTGATCCCTCCAATTTAAAGACCCAATCCAAAAATGGGCATCTGATATGAATTGGCCTTTCTCAGATGAAGAAGTACAAACAGAAATAAATATATGAAGAGAATGTTCAGCATCACTGGTCATTCAAGATCATGAGGTTTTTGATGTGTGTCACAACTACGAGCTGAAACCCAGAAGTATGGAAAAAATATACTCTGATTCATAAACAGACTAAGTTAATGGCTAAGTTTCCAACACATGTAGCCCCCCTCTTCTCTTCCCAGATGCCTCCTATGGACTCAGATCACTATAATGATATAAAAAACTAATAAAATGTCACCCTATGCTCTGTAGAATTAAATGCAAATGAGCCATATTAAAATCGAGAGTTCAGTAGTAATGTTCTTGCCGAGAACCCAACAGAGAGCCCGTGGGTGGGTGAGGTGCTCAGGGAAGGGAAGGTTGGGGAGTTCTAATGTCTCATCATTATTTGTGTAGTCGCCTCCCTTCCTGTCAAACATGCTTGTAGCAGACAGCCAAGGTTGTGAGTTCATCATCCAGAGTAGAAGAAAACTAAGTTAGCCAAAGGGAAGAAGCTACAGTACATGTAATTTCAAGATCAAGGCTCTACTCTATGTAGGTCAGTTTTCTTTATTTATTCTGACATCCCTAAAAAGAGTCAATGCTTCCAAACAGTGTTATTTTCTTTAATAAAGGCTTGAACAACCTCTGATATTAAAATTTTCAGGACTGTTTACATCTATCCACTTCTTAGGGTATTGTTCTTTATGGGCAGAAAATTCAAGAGCAAAAAAGGCAAACATTTGAAAATGGTTCATCTGAATGCCAGTGTCTACTTTCAGTCTTGGCTCCGTGTGTTTAAAGAAAAGAAAGTTGCTAACACAGGAAGATGGGAAATGACCTTCGTGTCTACTAAAAGAATTGGGATGGAACTTTGGTGTCTGATATCAAGAGGCACGAGGACATGGGTCTTCAAGTTGGACCTCAGCTTTCTTTAATTAGAAAAGGGTTTTATGACCCCAAGGAAGTACCACTACATAATTTCTTTTAAAGGATTGTTTCCTCCCATTGCATTGAATTATTTTTCTCTAAGGAGACTGTCACCTAATTTGCTGTGCTAAAAATGAATGTTTTTCTAAATTTCAGTAGAATCTGTCTGTCTATTTATCTCTCTTCCATCTTTCTATCTACTCTTCTCTCTTGTTTTAAAGGTTTGTATCATTAGTTTTATAACATGTAGATCATACTGTATCTAGTTTACTTTTCTATGCCTTTTTATTATTTAATAATGTACAACTCACACAGCCAATTCCTAACTTGATTTTCCCTTGGCATGTTAGAAGAAGCATCTTCCTTGGCATCTGACCTGGCCAGTGTCCTGTGTTCAACATGAAACTGAGCACAGAGGTAGGTGTGTGCTATAGAATATTATTCAGCCCTGAAGAAGAATGGAATGCTGTCATTTGCAGCAAAGTAGATAGACCTGGAAGGCAGTATGTTGAAGGAAATAAGCCAAGCATGGAGAGACGAGTGCTCTGTGCCCTCTCTCACTGTGGAAGTGGAAGGAAACAGCTGACCTGAATGGAGAACAGTGTTTACTAGCAGTTGGGTAGGGTGGGGAGGAGAGTGAGGGGTAAAGAAGGCTGGGTTAGATCAGTGAGTACCATGTGCGGGCACTGAAGTAGCACACTGAGCCCTAGTGATGGACATATAACACACAGTCATAAAAATTAGAGAAAGGGCTGGGGAGCAGCTCTGTGGTAGAGCTGTTATTGGCAAGCATGGGGCCCTGGGTTCAATCCCTGCACCAAAAGAAAAAAAGATTCTTCCTTTATGATATATGACTCAGTATACATCTATTCATTCATGGGATAGAACAGAACGATTATATATCAGAAACATGCACGAATATTTAAAAACCCTATTGATTATTTTTTGTGCAGCTGCAGCTACTGGTACCATTCCTAGCCCTGTGATGATTGCCTTAGTGTTTTATTGATGGGAGGTGGGATTCCTGACATCTTTACTAGTACTCTTGAGAACTTTTTCAAGTGAAAGAATCTTCAGTACAAGATCTAGTAACTTCTCAAAAGATTCTCTGACCACTTCTTCCCCTAAAGAGACAGTTCCAGCTTTTGGGGGCAGTGGCATTCTGTGACCCAGGAGGAAGGCTGCTTGTCCACCACCTGCCCTGATTCTATCACCCTCTCCAGCTCTGAAGGAAATCTCAGCCACATTAATTTCTGGGTGCAGTCTGCTGCCCAAGCTCTTCTACCATTACCACTGTGAGAAACTCCAAGGAACACATTACCCCCTAGAAAACTCATTTCCACGTAACCTTTATAACTCTGTGGCAGCATCTCAGGCAAGCTAGCAGGAGTGAACTTTTTTTTTTTTTTTGCGATACTAGGGATTGAACTCAGGACCTTGAGCTTGCCAGGCAAGCACTTATTCCACTGAGCTATATCCTCAGCCCTAGCAGGAGTGAACTTGGTTCTGTCACCTGCATACAAGACAGCCACAAAGCAACCGGAAGGGACTCTGGCTTCCTGGGTTCTGTGTCACAACCTGTTTCTTTCAAGCTCTGTAACATTGCTGGTCACCTGAGCCTCTTAATCTCTGCTTTCTTATCTGTGAAATGGGGTCAGTAGCACCAGTCACTCCCAGCTCTCAAGGTTGAGAATAACAGTGCACAAAAATATCTGGCTATGGGTGAAAGTATTTTGAGCACCACACTGCAGGGTTACTAGGCTCACACCCAACTACAGAGAGGTCCTGATGGTTTGAAGAAGGTCCCCAGAACTGACTGAACACTTCCTATCTGCAGAAAGTGAAAACCCAATGCCCCCTGCCCTTCAGTGAATCACCTCGATGGACATATACGGCAGCCCTGTGAGTCCATAATTGAATTTCTTTTTATTTTACTGCCAATACCATTCCCTGCTCCTCCTCCACAATAAACATCCCTCCATGTCCTTTTGTCTGTCATGCGTCAGTGTCTACCCATCCTTCAAGACCTCGCAGTGACAGTACTGAACGACTATATTTTTACTCTATTACTTTTGGGCCTTAGCATGAACAATCTTTTTCCATCTCACTCAGATGTGGTGCAGGACTTCCTCTGCTAGTTTCTGGCCAGATCCAAGGAGCTACCATTATGGGCAGGAAATTTCTCAGCTAGGAGCACTTGCATTGATCTGTTCTGTGAATGAGAAAGCTTCTGATTTTTGTTGTTACAATAGCTGATGCAAACCCGACTAATATGTAAATTAACACCTTGATGCAAGGTATTGTTCCCATATCAGAAGCCTAAGATTTGTATGTGACAGGTAGTGCAGAAAAGGATATGAAAGACTAGAAAGATGGGGACGGGTGGTACAGTGGTCCTCCCCCTATGTACAGTTTGGCCTTCTGTGGGCTTAGCTACCATGGTCAACTGAGGTTCAAAATATCCAGTGGGAAATTCAAGAAACAAACAGCTTTGAAGTTCTTCACCACTTGCCCTTCTGAATAACATGATGAATGCTTGTGCTGTCACACTCAGTACCCCTTGGACTGGAACCATGTCCAGGGCATCTGCATTGTATCTGCAACCCGCTCAGTCGTCAGTGGTCACCTTGCCTGCCGGATGGCTCTTCTGGGGACGTGAGTGCTGTGCTTAAGGGATGCTTATGTCAGCAGTTCCCAACCTTTTGGCACCAGGGACTGGTTTCATGGAAGACAGCTAGAGGATTCAAAGCAGCACCAACCCAGAGCCCTCCAAGGCACCGTTCACGAAAGGGTTCTCCCTGCTATGAGAATCTAATGTCCCTGAACACAGGTGGTGAAGTAGACAGTGGGGTGTGGCTGGAAATAATGGTAAAGCTTTGCTTTGCTCCCCGCTCTCCAACGGGTCATGGACCAGAACTGATCCTTGGGCCTGAGCTTGGGGACCCAAGTTCCGAGCATAGCTTAAATTCATCTTAGTGCCTCTGTCACTCTGCTTGCTTCATCTCGCCCATAGGGATCAGATCACCTCACGTTATCATGAAAACCAGAGACAGAGCTTTTGCCCATGGGCAGGGGACCAAGAGATGAGGGCGGGAGGAGGCGGGGGAGGGGGAGGGGGCATAAAAGGAATTAAAATGCGCTGTGGACACACCCGGCATCTCACGATGAATACAGTTATGTACTGCAAACAGGTATTAATAAAAATGAAAAGGTGTGACTCTGAATAAAAACCAGAACAAGTGCATATTCTGAAAGGCATGGGGAGACCGCATTTCCATCTCCTTACAGTATATTATTGTGCTTTTTCTGTTTTATTATTGTTGTTGTTAATCTCTTACTGTGCCTAGCTTATAAATTAAACTTTACGGTAGGTCCGTGTATGTGGGCAAAGTATATACAGGGCCTGGTATCACCTGTGGTTTCAGGCATCCACTTAGCCCTCTGTAGGTAAGGGTGGACACTGTATGTAATAAAGTATCTTCTAAACTGCCACCTTGCATCCCCCGAAACAGACTAAGCGCTCGTGTACCTGCAGCTTGAGGTGGGATGGTCCTGGGTGCGCTCACTTCTTCTGTCCCCATTAGGGGAGAGATGAATGCAAGAGAGAGTTCAGGAAGGAATCGACCAGATTCCAAATAAATATAAATGAAAGAGAATACAGCAGAGCCCAGAAATATAGCGCCTTACACCAGAGAGTAAGAAATTTACTGCAAAAGGCTTTGCTCTGCAAAAGGATTTGCTCGGCAAGGGTGCAGTAAGATCTCTTAGTACAACAGACTGCAACAGCTTAGAGAGTAAAGTTCAAATCAAGGGTCTTTTCTTCCCACCCAAGGCTCCTGTGCCAAGTGGCCTTAAGGAAGCTTAAGGGAGAGGAATGGGCACCTAGAAGCAAATGATTAGCTAGGTCCTTAATGTATGTTTAGAAAGCACTTTGGCTGTGTTTACAAACACCTGAAACTGGAAGAAAATAGTTTAGAAGCCAACTCAGGTGGTTTTTTTTTTGTACTGGGGATTGATCCTTGGGGATTTGCACTGAGCTATATTCCAGGCTTGTTTTTTTTGTGTTTTGAGACAGGGTCTCACTAAGTTGCTAAGTTGCCCTAGCTTGGGATTGAACTTGGGATCCTGGTGCCTCAGCTTCTCAGAGTGCTGGGATTGTAAGCATGCGCCCAACTCAACCTCTGAGGGAATCCTACCGACAAACGAGTCACAGATCTGTTTGATCCAAAGTTTATGCATATAAACAACCCTTCGTGCAAGGTTTACCTTCAGGAAATGGCACCTATAGCTCATAGCCGCAGGGAACATTGTTCCCAGAGCTGGATTCAGAAGTGGCTCTGAGATCACAGATGCAGAAAAGGCTTCCTGAGGATGAGCCAGGGAGGTCATGAGAAGAATGTATGAGGTTTTAGCTCAAGCAAGAGATTCCTTCTGCTGAGGTTGGAGGCCTGGGGGTCGGAGGGCAGGAGAGGGTTCTGAGTGCTGCCCAGCATAATTTCATCACTGCTGCAGACCACTAGAAGTCTACAAATAAGTCAAATGGCAGGTAGACTTTTATTGGGTAAGCCTCTGAGATTTGGGGTTAATTTGTTTCCCTCTCTCTCTACCATTTAGCATATATTACTTGGTGCTAATGTTTGAACATTTCTTTTGTCAATTGGGGGGGGGTTCATCTTTCAATTAGCAATTGATGCAACTGCTTTTATACAATTTGGTAGAAATTCTGACTAACTGCATAAAAATTATCACCTTTATTTTAAGAAACAGAATTTGGTGATTTTTTAAAAAAACACTAGTTTTGAAATTTCCCAATGAAAGCAATCAAAGTCCTGTTCTTTATGATATAAGAATATCAGGACTTAATCATTGTTTTCATCTGACAACCTGGAATTATTTTTAAAGAAAGGTCTTATTTTGCTCGCAGGAAATCTGGTAACTTCTTGGCAAAGACACGGTGGTGCTCCGGTTATATGAAAGAGCCCAAATGACACATCCTTACCATCTGCTCCCCTGAGTTTTGGAGAATAGAGATTCCGAGTATCTGTGCCAGAGAGTGTATCCCTGAACTCTGCCATCTAACGTTCATCAAAACTCAAAAATACGGGCTGGCTCTGGGGAAAGAACAGGCAGTTCATTTTTGTTTTCCAGCTAGTTTGATGAGGCCTGCTTGGGGCCCGGCTGGAATATCCGAAAGCTGCCTCCACTCCATTGCCCATCACTTGTCCTACCCATTCCCTACTGGTATGCTTGACTTTCCCAAGGAGACGCAGCATCGAAGAGCCTTGTGAAAGACACAGGATAGGAGCGCCATCTACAGCTTTTGTAGGGGTCCGCTGTACAGCAAGGAGGGAAAAAGACCTCTGCTGTTCTGCATTTAATCAAAATCTGAAGAACTATAGCCAAATGTCTGAACCTGCAATGTTTGGATGGTGGGTGCATAAGTGTAATTTGTTATCCTCTATGCTTCTGCATACCTTTGGACTATTTTATAACCGTAAGAGAAAACATACTGTCATTCAGCATCTCACCAGCCAGAGGGACCTACTTTCAAACTTCTGTGAATATCTCCCAGATATCTCTATTCAACAGTGCTCAAGGGCACATGAGGAGTCGGGAGCATGACAGATTTAGGTTCAGCTCTGCTTTTTTTTTTTTAGGTACTGGGAATTGAACTCAGGACCCTGCATTTGCCGGGCAGGCGCTTGTGCTGCTGAGCTACGTCCCTGGCCCGCAGCTCTGCTTTTGCTTTGTAAATTTGGGTGAGTTAAAGCACAGTTTCTGAACTTTGGTCTCAATATCTCAAAGTGGAGATGATGATGGCACATATCCCAGGAAGTTTTTGTGAGGGTAGAATGAGAAAATGTGTCTAAAATGCTTGGCACAGTGTCTAGAACCTAGGAAGCATCCACCCATGTGAGTTGTTAGCATGTATGTGATGTTATGGACATGTACCATGCCACAGGTATTTTTTTGTGTTGGTACATATAGCCCATGGTTTGAAAAAAGAGAGTTATATAGTAGAAGTTTCAACCTGTGTGGGAATTGGTATTTTTTTATCCTTACGGCTTGGGTACTTCTGGCTTCCAGAAGGTCAAAGCCAAATCTATGAGAGTAAGACGGTATGACCTACACAATGCTGTGCTGTTTCCCTCTTGTCTTGCGCTGTGCTTTTCATGACGTTATGGTTTAGATCTTGGTCGTCCTTTCAAAGCCTCATGTGTGGGGAGGGAGAATGGATCACAGAGGCAGTATCTTTATCGTGAATGGCTCACTGTAGCTAAGGTGTGCAAGGGAGCATCTCCTTCCTAGCCTCTTTCTCTGTTTCCTGGCTGCTGTGATTTCTTCTGCCTTTCCACCATGCTCTTTCTGCCTTGGGCCCAGCAGACCATGAACTGAAACGTCTAAAACCATGAGTCAAAATGAACTTGCCCTGCTTTAAATTGTGGTGTCAGGTATTTTGTGTCCCTGACGAGGAAGGTGACTCAGACACATTCCTTTCATTCTCTGCATTCCCTCTAAAACCCCTTAGATCTCTTGTACAATGTAGTTGGGAAAAAGAAAGAAGTAGGGAGGAACACACCATGGATGGCAGAAGGGCAGAAAGGGAAGCTGTGAGGCTGAGTTACACGACACAGTCATGACACAGTCATTTGCTGGCCGTAACATTCTGCTGTGGATTCATGCTAATTGGCCCGATCTCCCAGTGCTTGCAGGATGTGTTCGGGTCCTCTCTGTTGCTTGGGGTTTGTTTACATTTTCACTGGCATCCAGCCTTAAGCTATGATCCCTGATGCCACAGCAAGCTTCGTAAATGATGCCACTTGAGGGTCGTCCCGGGTCCTCACTCACTTTGGTGTGTGATACAGGAGGCACCTGCTCTTCATTATCTTTGTGGAGATTGGGCACTTTATTTTTTGGCAGCAAATGTTTCATTCAAGGTCAATTTCCTTCAAGTGCTTAGCACCGTTTCAGATGGTGTGTTCAGGGAATGTAAATTAATTTGATGGCAGCTTGCGCCAAACCCAGCTAGGAAAGTAAACCTGATTTTAAAAACACCACAAACACTGATAAACATCATCCCAATTATATGACGTCTGGGCATTTCTAAGCGCATCAAAGTTCACCCGAACTCCCCAGCATCGTCAAATTCATCTCGAAATTAGCCTTATTTTTGTTTGTTGGCCATAAGTAAATTTCCATTGGAAATTATTTAAGTATTTTTGCCATTATAACTGGAGGCGGCATCAGAAGAGGCCGAGGATCTATGTGCATGTTATGTTTTTGTTCAATTATGAAAATGCAACACACTCTTCTCCCGGAAAATGAGGAAATATGGAAAACTCTAGCAGAGACAGAACCAGTCCTAGTCCCTTCACCCAGAAATAATTACTACTAATGTTTTATTATATCTCTTTGCACACATTGTTAAGGCTGTAGAAATCCTCAAGATGGATTTGTAGGTTGTTTTAAGAGAGAGAATGAAAGTGTGTTTCACGTTCTGAAGGAAATTTTGGAATTACTACGGAATTGTGTACATCCTCCCCGGCAGAGAATGGGTGTCAGGAGGGAATCTTGGAACCCACGTTTGCATGAGGAGGAGCATTGTCTTCTCTTCCTCTGCCACCTTTATCCTTTTCTCCTTCAGTTCTAGGACACAGCAGGGCAGTGGAAAAGACCATGGCCTGGCGCAGGGTTCCCTAGACAGGAAGCCTTTCCCAGGGCACTTCACTTCCTTTTAAGCCCTGCCCAAAGGACCTCGGTGCGGTGGCAGGGCTTCCCAGCAACTGGAGGCTCAGTTCCTACAGAGTTCCTTGCTGTTAGGAGGACGTGACTGTTAATCCTGTTATGGCAACTGCACTGGAGTAAGCAATGCCTAGCTGATCAGTACAGCAGCTCCTCGGTGCATCTGGGCTGGTCATGGAGGCATGGCTCTGTGTGTTTTATTTGGGCTCTGGTCTGTTTTCTCTGACAGCCTCCCCCTGCTCTGCTTCCCAGATGCCATCTTCACTCTGCCACCCTTTTCCGCCATGATTTCCTTGCTTTGCAGCCAGTACTGAACTGAGTCTCCTTGAAACTGTGAGCTAAATGAAGTCTCTCTTCCTTTTGGTGGTAGGTGCTGTGTCCTAGCAATAGGAAAGTTGACTATTTCGGAGGGCTTCCCGGTCTGTCTTCCCCAACTCAGAGCATGGTACACGCAGAGTTTCCATACTCACCAATCCCCTCTCCTCTCGTGGGGCTCAGGATTTGTTCTCTTGGAGGAGACTCCCCAAACTCTCCACTTTAATTGTAGGATCTGATTATGGACTGTTGGTTACAGTTCCTCTTTCCTTCTAATTGCACGAGTACCTGACCCAGGACAGGCTCTCCCCAATTCTTTGGGATTTTAAAATGCAAATCAGTGGCTCACCCCAGTAATCCTAGAACTCAGGAGGAGGAAGCAGGAGGATTGCAAATTTGGGGCTAGCCTGGGCTACATAGTAAGTTCAGGACAGCCTGAACTACATGGTGAAACTCTGTCTCAAAAAAAAGAGAGAAAAAAAATGAAATAAAAAAACTAGGGAAGGCAGGACCCCAAGACCGTGGCAACTGTGACCCGTGAAATGTAAAGATGGAGCTGGCAGTAAGAAATCGTTAGCCCAGGCCGCAGAGAGATAGCAAAGCCGACAGAGGAGGCAGAAGGGAGTGGGTTGTAAGGAGGGGAAGGAGTCGTGGAAGGAGGGGAGAGAGATAGGAGATTGGCCCGGCCTTACTCTAATCTATAGTTTTAATCCTCTGTGTTCTCTGGATTCTCTTTCCAAGTTTCATTTTTCTCTACCTGAAAAATGACCTACGTAAATGACCTACCCTAGACATTTTCCCTAACAAATAGTTCCTGGGCTCATCTTTTACTTTCTGTTATTTGCAGCCAAAAGAACTCTGAGCAGGAATCAGACTGCACCCCACCCCCCTTTCCCAGGCCTCTGGTTTCTCTGCAGTTCTGTGGCTTCTAGGACAATATGATCTCTGGCTTTCTGTCCCCCAAAAGGCCTAAACCGCCCCCCTCCACCCAGCCCATCTCGAATCCTCCGTGGCAGAGAGTGGCGGTTAGCCCCAGAGGGGTCTGTGGCTGTGGTGCATCTCTTCTATTCCATCTTCAGTGATAATCGCTTGTGTCTTTTAACTTTTAATCATCTTTTGCAGTGGTGAAATGGCAAGATAAGTCACTTTCCTTGAAGGCACCGATAGATCGGGTGGTTTAAAACAAGAGAACATCTGATTGAATGCCAATGAACACATTGTCCCTAAAATGGCATAAAGCCATCCATCTCCTGAACTCTGGCTTTTCTAGATAAAATTTGAATCATTGTTAAAGATGGGCTCGATCTGTGCAAGAAGCCATGTGTGGTACCCAAGGTATGCCAGGCTTTGTGCTAGGCTCAGGGACTCCTGCGGGCACTATGAAATAATTATTTTTGCCACATTCGAGAGACGCCATACAAGTTGTAAGAGCATGCTGTTACTTTCCTAGGGAAGACCTGTCCCTAAAATACCCTCTAGTATTTATTGCTAAAGGCCACACACAAACTCTTGATCAAGTTATGAATGTGACACCCACCAGCTCTCAAAAGAGGCAGGACTTCTGCCTTCTCTGCAATGCAAACTTCCTCCAGCCATCAGGCATCCCAGTAAGGTTGGAGGGGCTGCAGCACCCCTGCCCAGTGGCACTGCACCCTACTGACCGTGCAGCATCGCCTTGCTGTTCCTTGTCCTGACAGGTATCTACTGGGAGCTCCTTGCAGAGAGAACGGTGACAGCTCCCTCCTTGATCTTCTGGCGCGGTTCCCGGGGAGACCTCCTCATGCTATGTTTTATTCATGGTGTCTCCCAGGCTGGTTTTTCTATTGTAAAAGTCAGTGGTGGGGGTAGGGGCAGTAAATGAACCTGAAATAAAACTTGAATGTCATAATAAAATCGTCCCTTCATGTGCTAAAACCAGACAGCCTGAGTCTGAGATTCTGGAAAAGGACTGTTTTGAGGAGTTTTAAGGCAGAGCCTTTGCAGAGAAGAAACATACAGTTATTTATGTTGTGTTGGAGGCGTGGAAGAAGTAGGTCAGAGGAGCCAAAATGAACTCGTGCGGGGGAACACGATGAACTTCAGACATCCAAGTGTGGTCGGGAAAGACGGGGCAGTGGAGAAAAGGGGAAGCCTGGTGGCTACTAAAATGATAGAGATGTCTGAAAGGAGGAACGCCAGGAAGAATACATGGAGTAAATATTTATTCTACCCCTCCCCGATTTACTTACCATCAACTGCCTTCCCTGTAATGTTAGAATCTGACCTCCATAGCCTGGAGTCTGCATCCTCGATTTAACCAACTGCAGATTGAAAGTACTCAAAAACAGAATTGCATTTGCACGGACATTTTTTGTGTCTTTGTGATGGATGGTTTTATGCCATATCTGTGCATGTACAGACATTTTTTTCTTGTCACTATTCCCTAAAAAATAGAGTATTGCAACTATTTACAGAGCATGTACTTGCATTAAGTCATTTCAGTAATCTGAAGATAATCTATGGTGCCTGGAAGGATATGTGTATGTTATATACGAATATTGCGCTGCATTGCACGAGTGACTTGATTATCCTGGGATTTTAATACCCGTGGGAGTCCTAGAGCCAATCCCCTGTGAATACCAAAGACTAACTGTATACCAGATGTGATGAAAATATATGGTGAACATTTAAATCTAAAACATTTATCACAAAGACATTGTTATTCATGCCCCTCACAATACTCCCTCTTACTTTGAACACACTTATCCCGTCCTTCCTGCCACTTTCTGAAGCAGTTCTGGAAGTCCTCTTTTGTTTGTTTAGGAGGCGTGATCAAAGATATGGTGAATGCGATTGCTTCATGTCCTCCAACACAAAAGCAGAGTCGTGAAAACACGGCAGTGTGTCCTCACCCACCCTACTCACCAGATATGGCACTGTGCCGCTCCTGGCTCTGCCCCAGAGTCAAGGTGTCCACGGGAGGTAAAGGTCTGGAATCAGTTCAGGACACTGAAGCAGCCACAACAGTGACACTAATGATACTGACGAAAGGAACTTCCAGAACTGCTGCAGAAAGTGGCAGGGATGGTGGGATAAGTGCGTTCCAAGTGTGTGTGTGTGTGGGGGGGTTGTAGGGGAATAATGCCAATACACCTTTTGCTGTAATGCACTTTAAAAATTTAAACATTCACTATCTTTTTTAGTGGCACCTGGTATATATTTTTACTCCACTATGTAAGTACTTGTGGTGTAAAATATATTTATTCTTTCTTTTGCCTGTCCCCGTGCCTTCAAGAAAACCAACGGCCAATCGTCGCAGGGCATAGAGACTATAACCTTGTGTTATTCTTGCATGTGTATATGGTGCGTGCATGCACATACCTTGAGTGTGATGGTCTTCTCCTGACGGGTGATGTTGACGCTGTGGGGCTGCCCGCTGGCCATGTTCCTGTGCTCTACATCGATGTTGTATGGCTCTCTGGTGCCTCCCAGGTTGTACCGAATCTGTAAGTTTCCTACATGGGAAAAGGAAAGAGACCCAGTGATTTCTCTGCTCCCCCTTTCCCTCCAGTGTCACATCCTCCACTCCTGGAGCAGTATAGCTTTGAGTGGGGGTTGACAGCCACAGGGTCACATGGATCCACAACCCACCAATCATGGATTTTAAGCACCACGATCGCAAAGCCAAAACAGCTAATGGTATAAATGTTCCAAGCTGGGACCTTGCCTGGAAACAGAGAATGAGGACGTCGGTGGTATAGGACTGCAGAGACACTTCTGGACCCCACACGGCACTGTGTGAAATAAAAAATGAACTCAGAGTGCAGGGATGGGATTGCTCTATCAGTAAAGTGTGACATTTGGCATGTAAAAGAATCATGAGCTTCCAATACTAAAAATAAACATAATTTGCAAGAGATAAGTACATGGGGCTTTGAGCGGCCTCACTGAGGCTAGAAAACAAAGTAATGAACTTTGCTGTGGGTTAGGGAGGAACCAAAATTGAAGGCAAAGATGCATATCCTAGGTCCCCGGTTCTGGCTCAAACACAATTCACTTTGGTTCCACAACTTTCGTTGTTTTCTCTTTGCTTCTTCTCCACAATGTCGACTAATAATCAAATGAGACTCAGAGGACATCCTAGGTCCTGCTTTCAGTTCACTCACAGAGAAGCCACAGCTTTATTTCTTATTTATGGTTTTTGAAAGTCATCAATTTTTATCTCATATTTTACTCAAATTGGGATCTGTGGGCTGTTAATAGTGTTTGACATCTCAGAGCTTTCAAAGATGGAGCCAGCAATCTAGCAAGAGTTTGACCAACTGTAAATTGCCTAATGGATTCTCTGCTGTTTCTTTCACTTTCCTTCTGGCAAAATAAAATGGATAATTGTGATTTTTCAGCTATGGGCTAAAACAAGATGATCACAACTGAGAAATAAACCAAAAGAAAAGAGGAAAGGAGAAGAGAGTCCACTTGCAATCCCGCCATCCAGGAATAACTGAACATCTTGGCAGCCTCTCCTGCCAGACACTGTGCAGGCAGACATAAATAAAGGCAATGCTTTCTAAATGTTGCTTTCTTATTTAGGCCTCTTAGTATCATACACGTCATTTAAAATGTAGCACCATCTTCTGGGTTTGAGCAAAACATTTGTTAAGAAAATCAAGAATGAATTGCAGTGTCTATTTTTCCTTTCTGAGCAAAATTTAATAAACCGTCACTAGTTCTGAGTTTTATCTTAGCGCTTTATCTTTTTTTTTGGTACCAGGACTCGAACTCAGGGTCTCACGCTTGCCGGGCAGCCCTGCGTCACTGAGCTAAATCCGGCACTTGCTGGTTATCTGCATGGATGACTTTCACACCTTCAGATGTCTGCTCTTGTGTTATTGTCTCAGTGGTCATTTTTGTGACTTCATAAAAAAGTGGAAATTATCTATTCCATTTCCTTGGCCAAGCCTTCCTCTTTCTGTCTATATTTTCCACACAGTAGTTCTCACCATACATCGTACCATAGATTGTGTTTAGCTCATTTGCCTCACCATCCTTTCCTGTTTAACTAAACTCCGTGAGAGCAAGAAGTTTTTGTTCCTTATGACTTCATACCCAGTGGTAGGAATAGTGCCTGATCGATAGATAATAGGTACTTAATAAGTATTTTTTGAATAACTTCATGAGTGGTCCCCTTGCTTTCTTCCTTCCCAATGTTTTCTTTGCAAAGCAGACAGAGGGATCTTTTAAAAATGCATAATTGGGAGGCTGAGGCAGGAGGATCGTTACAAGTTCAAGGCCAACCTGGGCTACAAAGTGAGTTCAAGGCCAGCTTGGCAGTACTGGGGATTGAACTCAGGACCCTGCGCTTGCTAGGCAGGCACTTATTCCACTGAGCTATATCCCCAGCTCCATCAAGGCCAGCTTGAACTGCATAGTGAGACCCTGTCTCAAAAAGACAAAAAAAAAAAAAAATGCATAATTGATTATTTCACTGGTTCATTTAAAATCTTTCAAAGCCTTCTAACTATGCCCAGGATGAAGACATCTGTTCTTAATACAGCTCATCATGCCTCGCCTGCTTGACTTCTGTTTGCTACTTTATTTTCAAATCATGCTTCTCTCCTCTCTCGTTTCACATCCAAGAGAGCTTGACTTCTCTGATTCCTAGAAATTCCCATTCTCCTCCTGCCTTGGGCCCTTGGAAAGTGTGGCTTCCTCTTCCTGAGCTGCTTGTCTCCCACCACTCAGCATTTCCTGATTCTTTTCATGTTACACCCATTGTACTAAAACATAATCTCTGTTTGTGAGTGAAGGAGACGATTAGGCAAATGCTTGGCCGCACACATCACAAACAGGCTGCTGTGCTACGTTTTTGCTTCTGTTGCCTGGACATTATCTAAACGCCGTCAGTGCTTCTAAGTCTACAGCAGCTTCGGTTCAGCCTTCATGTATTCATTTTTTCACTTATTCACTTACTGCATTTTTAGGCAAAGTACAGGTTTCCCCAAGGTCTGAAAAGTGGGCTCTGTGTTACAGGTGCAGAGCTCATGTTTTGCATAGACAACCATCCTCAATCCCCAAGCATGGGCTGGGTGCTGTGTGTGCATCTGCGCCCGCAAAGACAAAAAAGAGGGCTCTGAGCCTGGGTGCCGGAGCTCTGGTGAGGGTGACGTGATGGAAACCCTGGCTGTTCCCTTCCTGATTTGTCTCTGCCAGTGGTCCCTTTGTGTTCTCCAGCTCGATTAAAATCAGTGTTGTTTTCATTACTTTTCTTTTTTCTGGCTCTTGCGGTTTTGCAAGTTTGATTTAAAATTCCTCTAAGTGCTTCACTTAATGGTAATAGGAATTGTTTGCTTTGAGGGGAAAAAAAGATGAGCTGGAACTTTAAATTTATATGTAGTGAATACTCATGAACAATAATGGCAATATTCTTGAATAATAAAATTCAAGTGATGTATTTATTCCTTCCAAATTGTAGCAGAGGAGGACCCCTGAATGATGGTAAGGAGAATGTTCATATTTACCCAATAAAGTAAAATATTATTCAAATGGAAAGATACTTCACTTCTACCTTGTGTTCATCTCCCAAGTGAATTAAAGCTGTTAGATGGGGCTTCTTATTTTATTGGCTGCAGCAAATAACATGCTTAACAGATTTATTCTTCCCTGGTCATCATCATTACCACAGCAAACACTTACAGGGCACTACTATAGGCAGGAGATGGAGTGCAGGGAGCTTTTCATCTCGCTGGGAAGACAGGGCATGTTTATAACAAAAGACAGATAGCAATACAGTATATTAAGTGCCAAACAAATGACATTGAAAATAAGTGTGATTGGAGTGTAAAGGCAGGAGAAGTCACTGGAAGGAGGTGCGACTTGACCTGGCTTAGAAGTGAAGGCAGAGGGAGGTAGGGATGTGTTGGTCTGGGAGCACCATGGGCACGGATGGCAGGGGCAGAGATGGCTGTGTTGTGTCCGGAAATCCTGGGTTTCTTGCAAAGGAAGAGTGGCAGGTGTTGAATAGGTGGGAAACATGGACTGGTAATCGTAACTGCTAACTCTTACCCATGGTCATTACATGTACATACTACTGGACATTTTAGATTTACTTGATTTTCTCGATAATCTAATGAAGGAGACATTATTTTGCAAACCAGGCATCTTAGGCATGGAGCTCCTGAGTGTCTAGAGCAAGTGGCAGAAAGTAGAGGAAGAATTCAAATCTGGACACTCAGGCTTTTTCTGCCATCAGGCAGGTGGGTCATGACTAGAAGCTTGTACAACCAGTGACTTCTCCTGGTTTCCCTGTGGAGGTGTACCGGATGTTCCTGCTAAACACCACCCATCAAGGAGGACGGCTTTGGCCATGGGGTGGGGGATGATGCTGGAGTAGCCAAGAGCAGAGAGATGGGTACAGCCAGGCTTCCCAGTGGGCAGGAGAGTGTCCAGGGCAAGGTCCCCGCAGCCCAGCAGATCTGTGAGAGGCAGGTAGCCAGTATCTCTGGAGGAGGCGGTGCCTCCAGATAGCACCCCATCCATTAACTCATGTGCCACTCAATTGTGATAATATTTTCTACAGCACAATGACATGAGCAATATCGGGAAACCCTGAGTTAGAAAGTGTCTGCTTTGGAGAGCAGTGGCAAGGCAGATGGGCGCGATGGCGGTTGAATCCAGCAGACTTGTTTGCCTGAATGGCTGCCAATAGGGGAGCACAGAGTGTTGTGAATGGGGCTCAAGTAGCTGCAAGGAAAAGCAAAGGTGGCTGTCAGAGCAAGGGCGCTCTGGGTAGCTGCTCTGGGATACAGTGACTGGAGTTTTCAATACGTGAGTTTTGCAGAATGCCAGGATTAGTTAAAGCCTTTAATTTGTTTACTTTTTTCCCTTGAATGAATTTCTCAAATTTATTTCTAACTTCAAATTTCATGTAATAAAAGAGGGCGGTATTTGGAGGGTGAAAAGGCCAAGTTTTCACCAGTAGCTTGACCATGTTCAAACCATTTAACTCCTCCTGAGGAAGTGTAAGAACAGGTGCTACCTCCCAGAGTTGGGTGGCTCATGGGAATTAACTCATGTGGAACACCTAGGAGGGTGCTAGGCTCAGGAAACAAAAGTTTCGTGGAATGGTGGCCACCACTATGGAAAACACTGATCAAAGCCCTCCCACCACGAATGTCCCCAACCACAATCACATATGCAAGCAGTGGTGGGCGTGGACACTAAGAATGTGTGTTATCAAATAAAGCTAGGACTCCAATTTAGTGTGACAGTAATTTAGGGCCAGGTAACACAGTATCTAGGGGCACAGGTGAGTCAAATTCTTGACAGCCTCTCTCGATGGGGAGGGATGTGAGACGCCACAGGATGTGGGTCCGCAGAAAGGCTGGTATGCGTGGGTAGATAACATGCATGGATTAAAATCTATTGACTGATGCAGGACAAACAGTTTTTGAAAGGAAAAAAGTCCTAGAGAACATTAATTTTCTCCCATCATTTTAATTGACAGAAGGGGATTTAAAAATTCCTATTTTTTAAAAACTTTAGCTGAATTCAGTTAATAATAATTTTGGTCCTAAAGGAAAAAATCTTGATCTATACAATGCTGCAACAAGGGCAAGTCATTGAAGGGTAAGACGAGAAGGAGAATTGGAGAGGGATGCTTACCTAACATCTATGGAAAGTGAGTCAGAGAGGTTTCTTTTTTCATATATGTAAAATATTTTCATTCATAACAAGTGATCTTAAAACTTTAGCCATGTGAGCTCAAGTCTTCAGAGAGGAAATAGATTCCTCAATGAGTAGTTTGTTTTCACACTCCAGGATGGGCTAGAACCCTCTCAAAGATCTCACTGAAGGACCAAAGTGCATGTCTGTTTTCTCCCCAAGTTCCTCTCTGGTCAGGGCAGAAGTGATGATCCAGATGTCCCTGGGCATGACATGTGAAAAATACCCTGCTCTCAGCAACCCTCATTCCAGGGAAATACTTTCTGAATGTAAAACTCTGAATGGCTTCGAGATGAAAACATCTTCGATTTTCTGTTTCTATTTAAAGTTCATATATTTAGGAAGAGTGTTCCCGTACTCAGTTGAGGGGTACCCAAGGAAAAGCCTGGAGAAAGGAGGGAGGGCCTACTTTGGAGTTCATTTTCTGGGACTGGATCCACCTTCTGAGTTAACATTAGCTTAGGACCAGGACACCTAGGTCTAAATGCAATGGGAACAGATAACCAGATAACTTAGCTTTTACACAGTAGGCGCCCAGTGGTTCTCTGAAACCCTTGGCTGGCCTAACCCTAATAACCGTGTTATTAACTATGCAGAGTTGATTCCCCATGGGCTTTGTACTCTGTGACAGCTCCTGTAAGTGCCATAAAGGGTTGAGTCAAGCTCTTTATTACTCAGACCAAACCCTCAGTCTCACCTCAAACCATAAGGCTTAAAACATGAAGCTTTTCGCACTGGCCCACTCCCACCTGTGGGGTGTATCTTGTCTTTGCTTTTTCAAATAGATCACTGATCCTACTGTTACTCTTGGGTGTCCTCCTCATTTCTTTGTCTAGGACATCAAGAACCTGGATAAGATCCCCAACCTGGTGATATTGTCGTAAATTAGGATAATTCATTGATTTATATGACATTAATTTTACTACTTCAAAGCTCACTCTGTGTTCAAAATGGCAGTGGTGGTATGAATTTGATAGGAATAAAAAAATCATTTTACACGTGAAACCATCTCCTCTTTACGTAATGATTCTTGAAATGAACCCAACATGCCTCACCGACACTGTAACTGTAACACATTGCTATAAAGCTCTCGACATATTGTTTTCCTGACTTCCATGCAGAAAAATGAGGTTCAGAGAAGTTAGATGACTTGTTCAGTATCCCTCATTAAAATGGCAGAGGGTGAGGCTCGCCTGTCCTTACCGGAGGGTTTGACGAGCACAGCCAGGAAGTCTGTGGTGAGAGAACTGACGTAGAGAAGGATGCAGGGGGCCTTAGTGGTGCTGAAACTGAAGTGAATTTGCTCCTGGGCCAGGTCTGGGGCCAAGTGCGGCTGTTCCAGAGAGTTCTCTGCTCTGCTGCCCACATCTTTGGCATTGGCCATGGGTGCCTGGAAGTTGTAACGCAGCCACATCCCCTCTTCAAAAAATGCACCCACATCTGTTGGAAAGGAGAGACAACATTGAGAAATGAGAAGTGGTCTGATGCCAGGACCAGAAACATTCGAAACGGGGTGACTGTTGACTTCATCAAAGGCTTCAGAGCAGTTCCTGGTGGAGACTGGCATCAGGAAGGCGCCCACCAAGTCAGGTGAGTGTCTAGGCAACTGGATGCTCTTTCATCAACCACAAAAGCAAAAACATTAAAAAAGAGTGTGTCACAGAGAGTGAAAATGTGTGGAATTTAAAAATAATAGTAATAAAAATTGAAAACCTAAATCATAGTAGAAAAAATTCCATGTACACTACCTAGACCAGATAGCTGTTTTTTAGGTGAAAAAATATGCTGAAAATAAAGGCAGGATGGCAGCCTAAGCCCCCAATGTAGAGAGCACATTGGGACACCCTGTTTGAGATTGGATTTGATTTGGACATTCACAGAGAAATGTCCAGGACAAACCCTAAGATCTGGAATGCTTTGTGTGCGGAGTTTCAAATCACAAGCTGGGCTGTTAGAGAGAATTGTGTTCATGCTGAGCCCTGGGGTTAAGGAGTTGTATGGTCTTAGGGAGATTACATTATTAACCAGCTTCTCCAGGACTTAGTATTTCATGTGCAAAGCGAAGAGTGACTGACAATCACTAAATAACACGTTATTATTATTATTATTGAGAAATTAGGAGAACATTCACTAAGCCTTTCTGTATCCCTGTTTTCTGATGGTTAATCAATACTGATTGGATTTTAATCACTACCTGGCAGACAAGCTAGGCTCCCCGTGGCTTCCTTGGTGTTGTGAAACCAGCCCAGACTCACTGTGAAAGGCCAGCTAACCTGTGAAGATTCTGGCCCTCATGGTTTCTGTGCCATGGATCTCTATGTGTGCCTATCCGAAAGCACTTCTCAGGCCTTACTGCCCGGAGAACCCCTCATTCTCACAACACTGGACCTCCCGGGAGATGAACACCGTGCAGAATAGATTTTGCAGATCACCACTCTATAATTAATATAATAGGGCAGATTTTATTGTGAGTCTTTCATCTGGGAATTTAGGCATTTGCTTTCATTGGTGAAGTCAGCACAGAGCTGCAGGTCAGGTGCCCGGAAGTTACTCTTGGCCCTGTCCAAAGCTACCTACGTTAACTGGGGTCAATGGCTTGAAATTCTCACTCCTATTTTCCTTCTCAGAAAACTGGGGCCTCCTTGGAGACTGGGGGGATTAACCAAAAAATGTATCACATGCCTGGAATATATAAACGGTCCATAAAAACTTAGTTAATCACCATTCCAAAGGCACCATGCCATTGTCTATTGAGGGCGATAGATGCCTTTCTGAGCCCCTACCTCCTGTGGCCATGTACATGTGGTCTGCAGCCCACACGGCCCTGCTACAGAAACCATTGCCTCTCACTGCTTGTGGTGAAGGCTTCAGTGACTCTAAGGCTTCAGCAGTGGACAAGAGTGTGATACTACTTTTCTTCTGGCCCTTTACTCCAAGGACTTTTGGAGAGACAGAGAGAGAGAGAGAGTCAGAGACAGAGAGACAGAGAGTGTGTGTAAATGATCGTCGGTATGATTGGCGGGGTACTGATAACACCTAGTGGGCAGAGACAAGGACAGTGGAGTGTCCCGCAATGTGGCGGACAGTGGTACACAACTAAGAGTAGTCCCAGTCAAAATCTCAATGGTACCCTTGTTGAGAAACACAGGAAGGAAGAAATGCTTGGTCCAGGCTAGCTGCTGCACAGCATAGTGAGCGTGAGCATGAACACACATGGTCCCCCGGTGAGGCCTTCTGCCTTTTGGGGCTGGAGGAGATGTGTCACCTCCACCTCAAGACAGCATGGACATACTGCTTACACTGCAGGAATGGGAAGCTTGAGCTCGCATTTCATTCTTTTAGCAAACATCTATTGAGCACCAGCTGTGTGCAGAGCTCCATCCTGGACATTGAGGTGAAGAGGCTTGTTCTTAATGAGATCTTAGTCAGGAAGAAGATGTGGACAGGTAGTTGGAACACATTGTGCACGCTTGAAAGCAGGGAACTATAGGGTCCTCAGATCACAGTGAGGCTCTGGTGCATGTCCAGGGGCCTGGGAAGCCTTACTGTTAGACAGGTATCGAGGACGGGATCCAAGGAGCCAAGGTGGCAGCCATGAGAAGTGCTGGGGGCATGTATCTAAGTGAGCGTTCGGGCAAGGCAGCCACATACAAAGAGGTCAGGCACAGCGCCCCTTCAGGCTGTGCCATGGAGTTGCCTCACAAACCACCACTGCTTTTATAGTAGGCCTTCCCTCCAGACTCCTGGGGCTCCTACCCCATTTCAGGCTGGGTTGGAGCACGGTGAGGGAGATGCAGGTGATCCCTGGCCTGCTCAGGGTCTCTGGGACAGAGGGACACTCTTAGGACAGTGTCCAAGAACCACATCTAACAGCAGGGAGGCTGGGAAGCACCTGCAGCAGACTCCCCATGGGGTTTGCTTTGCCAAGGACAGTGCCTCCTGGGGAGTGTGGGGGCATTGTTGGAGGACAGGTTGGGGTGTGTCCGGGAGAAGAGGTCGATGTGAGGCTTGGATGGAGAGAGGAAGGGAGACCATGGGATTCACACACACCAGAGACAGCTGACAGAGAAGCGGTGCTGGAGAAAACAAGCCCCTCCAGCACTGAAATTCAAGACTGACAAAGGGTCCTGGGCAGCAGAGCCTCTCACACCTGAGGCACCTGAGCCACAGGAGCAGCCGTCCCCTCAGAGAAGCTGAGCTTCCTGGGAGCTGAGCTACCCCCTTCCCAGAGCCAGGACTGGAGTTGGTGAGGACGCAGAACCGGGTTCCTGGTGTTTCTCAGCCTGCCTGTGGGGAATCTGTGGAAATGTTGGTCCTCAGGCTGGGGCCCCAGTTGAACTCAGAGAGTTGTGACAATCAGTGCCTTTAATAGGCCCTGGCTGATGCACACACAAGCACTGGAGATCCTTGCAGTAGAAGCTGAGGCAGATGGTTACCTGACAGAGAAGGAAGGTGAGGGGTCCCTGCTGCGGTGAGATTTCATGCATTTGTCTGCTAAGCTGGAAAAAGCCATTCCAAGGTGGAGCATGATGGGAAATTCAGAAACCTCAAGATTTTAGATAAAAAATTCCAAAAACTATGCTGGGGAGAATACTTTTGCTGTATTTTAGAGTCGCCATTAAAAAGCTTTATTTTTATGTCAGTTTTGGAGGAAGGAACACACCACACTTAACGGTGTTGTTCTAAAGCCATACCATAAAACCAACCATTAAGTTAAGGCGTGGGAGTGATGTGAACCGTGTGAGGTTCCAGGTGGCAGATTTACAGCCGACATTTCATTGTTTCAGATCATTTTAAGGAAACACCAAATCAGGGCACCATGTTACCTTCTGGGAAATAACAGCTTCATCTTTTCTGAATGAATAACTAAAGAAGCACTCATTTAACAAGCCCCAAATAACATTTTGTTTCTTCATTAAATTATAAAAAAGTATTTATTGGGTTAAAGAACCCTTAGTTATTGTAGAGTGATGAGACCCACAGTCTCCCGAATGAGTGGATGGCAAAGCCTTAAAGAAATGAGACAACTGAAATGATTTCAGGGCTCAAGGAGGATCTCACTCTCTTACAGCTTCGATACTCTCTTGAGTTTAGACTAAGACTTCTCTGGCGGCCCGGATTTATTTGGTTTTCGGACAAAGGAAGGGAATACTCAAGAAAACGTGGGAATCTGGCAGGATCTTGGGAGAATTTTCCCAAGTAGTAAATTATGTCAATCCAGGAGTACTACCTTATCTTTAGGTTGGCATTTATTGTAGGAATGTGGAGCCTGCAGCTGCAGTCTCCTTGTGGTTAACAGGTTGGAGCCAGATGTCCTCAGCTGTGACCTTACCTTGTCCTTTGAGGCATCACAGCTTCACAGGCCAATACAGGCCTCAGGGTGACCAGCGACTCAGAGGTTCACTTACTATGAATCCACTGCCCATCCCCAGACAAGGTGCCTAAGCTTTGGACACCTCATAAGAAACATGAAAAGCCAATTGGTTAATATTAAATCCTGCTCAGAGCCACTTCATAGTGGTCTCTGTCAAGTATTGATTTAAAATTCTTGATTTAAGATTTTTTTATTAGTAAGAGATAGTCTAAGTTTTATAATATTCACTTTTTTGATGGAGAAATGATAAATTTTGGATAAGGTATTCTAGGATGTGTTACGAAAGGTATTTGTTGAGTTACATTTCAAACCCTTGAAATGCACTATGTCACCTTTAAACTTATGGTGGTAAATATGAAAGTAGCCTCAAAGTGGCCAAGGGAGCTTGTTTTAACTGTTTCTCAGCCATCAACACAGATCATGTGTAAATTGATCCTGATGGAATAAATTTTTGAAATAAAATGTACAAATTTTTCATGGCAGAAGAATACAGATATTCATCTCCTTGCGTAAACAAATCTACAAGGCTTATGGTGGGAAAAACCAGAAACCAAAAACCAAACCAAAAAAACCCAACCAAATAAGAACAACAACAAAAACCCGAAACACAAGCAGCTGTGATAGTATATGCCTGGAATCCTAGCATCAGCAAGACTGACACAAGAGGATCACAGGTTCACTACACAGAGGGATCCTGACTGAAAAAAACCCAAATGCCCATCAACTGAGGAATGGATTTAAAAAAGTTATGGTATTTTTATATAATGGAATATTACTCAGCTATAAAGAAAGACAAACTCAGGGCTTTCATAGGTAAATGTTCACAACTAGAGACCATACTCATAAGTGAAATAAATCAGACCTGCATGTGTAAACACCGTATTGTCTCACTAGTGTAAGAACCTGAAAGAGTGAATAAAATCTAAAAGGTACAATAGATATTGTGAAAGGGAAAGAGACTGCTCAAGAAGAAAGAACAACTTGGATGAAGAAAAAGAGAAAAGAAAGAAAGAAGGGGAAAAGTATGTATATACGTGTACACAGGATAGCTAAGATGGTTGTACTACTGATTTCTATTACTTCATTGAAAGGAGCAGTTAATGGTTAATTGTTTGATGAATCTTACAGGCCTATAGTTGTTTATCTGAGTAATCACTTTGCAGATATCAATATGTAATACAACAACCATTGTTAATTTCCTGTCACCTTGTCTGAAATTCTGTATTGCTTGCATTGTTTTTGTGTTATTTTGTAAATGTCTGTGTGTCTGTTAATGTTTTCATTCTTTTATCTTTAAAATAAAAATGTCTGAACCAAACCAGACCAGACCAGACCAGGCAAGACTAGAGCAGGTCAGACCAAACCTAACTGAGACAATAAACAAAAACCTCCAATAAAACCAAACAAGTAAGTAAATACTTTGCCACAAGCCCAAATAAAAGAGCTGGCACTCACCCCTATTATTAAATTAATCCTTACCATTTTCTTTTCCAAGTTAAATAATTCTTTCTTCTGCCTTTCCATTTAAGATATATTTTGTAACCTGTAATTCAAAAACTGACATGATTCTTTTGTTCTCTAACTTCCCTGAGGACCCGGAACTGGAAATCCCCAAATTACATGTAAGTTCTTTTCCAAAAGTTGATTTTAAAGTCAGTAACTTGCAACTTGGAAGTATTTCCCCATAGAAATGATGTTTGCAATGATGGTGGGTTTGCCAGGAGAGTCCACAAAGGCTGAGCTGCTGAGAATGTGTAATAAAAGATAATTGAAGAGTGCCACTGTGTATTAGTAATTAAAAGAGGAAAGCAACAATGAAAGATGTTAAGGTGTATTTTCAATGCAAGAACTCCAGGGAACTGTTCCCGAAAGGACTTCATTTCTCCCATCCAGTGATGCGGCGGTAAATGGTGAGTGATCAGCTCTGTGCAAGGCACAACTGATTGATAGCTTCTGCCCCTTTCCGTGGTATAAATACTGCTGTCTTGTTTGATTTCAAACTGCCCATATGGCATCACCCAATGAGGAGTCAAACAGAAACATTCAGCATATGGTCACCAGCCCAGCCATTCCACAGTCCACATTGACTGGGTGGGCTTCGTTTGTTTTACTTTCTGGCATAGAGAAAACCTTAATATTTACTACTCCTTGCTGCATCCCAAAGTCTTCTTCTACCTGGTCCTGGCTATGCTGGATTGTGAAAGCTCTGGATAGCTTCTGCTCAAGGTGGGGAGGAACTCCCAGAGAGCCTGGCTTGTCCCAGAAGAAGCATAGGTCTGAGCTCCTGGTGGGGACAGTTAAACTCTCAGGGCTATTGTGCATTGCTCACAATCATCACTTTCATTAACTAACAGCTCTTCAATTAGTCATCTAGTAATGGATTTAAGAGAATTTTATGGAGTTCTGCTCTGGGAGGCTCTGAACCTTGCCCTCGGAAAGCAGCTGGATTCTGCACAAGGCTTGGTTCCTCCCAGGGCAACCTGCATGGCAGGACTTTGTTTGCTTGTTTCTGGAAGTTCTCCCAGGGCCCTGCTATGCTGAAACACAGCCAGTCTTTCTCCTGCCTTTAAATTGGTAAACTTTACTTCTTCTCGCTCAGTGCCCCACTCAATTTCCCTCCTGAATTTTTCTAATTCTGTCTGTTCGATGTTTTCTTCAATTTCCTAAAATCATTTTGGATGAACAACATCAGACATGGGATGGGTTAATGTTCACCTCTACTAGTTCTGGGCCCCCAGGTGGTTGTGTGTCTGTTGTAACCAATTTCTCACCATTCTCTCTAAAAGCCTGGTCACTTCCAGGTCAGTTTCTGTGTAATAAGCTTTAAATGTCTGAATTTGTGCAGTGGGGGAAATGTACCAGAGAAAAATCTCTCAAGTTCAGCCTGCACGGCACCTGCAGCCCATGAGACCCAAGTGCCAAGCACATTACTTTAAACACATCAGTGAACTGTGACTTGGCTGTGTAGGGGCCAGGGGACCTTCTCAAGTGGAGTTTAAGAGCAGTAGCATTAAACAGCTTTAGTAGGGTCTCAAGTAGGAAGAGAGTTACATCTAGAGTTTCCTGGCCTTGCTCCCGAAGCTGTGCTGGTAAGTACGGATTAGTGGCATATAGATGAGGAGTGACAAATTGGAAGGCTTTGAGGAAAGCAGTGAGGTGAGGGTTTCACTACAGCAGACCTCATCTGAGACATCTGAGCAGGGATGAACGTGGTACACGTCGGGGCTGGGAGCCACAGCGGTGGGGTTAGCCTTGGCCTTGCCGCTGGCCACCTGTGTGATCCCGGTCAAGAAAATCATTTAATCACTGTGGACTTTCAATCATTCTAAACTTAAAGACACTGTCCCTGGAACCTATGTCTGTCTCAGGCCAGTCTTTTTCATTGATTCTTTCATATATTTATTAGGTGCCTTCTATGAGCTGAAAGCGGTTAGAGACTTACCAGTGGGTAAATTATAGTTAGGCTGACAATGTAAGGTGAGCGAGATTTAACTGGGGCTAGGGGTAGGGAGAGGTGTCCAGAAAAAGCAGAGCAGAAGCCACAGGCAAAGGCCAGAGGAGTGGGTGGACACCACGGTACAGGAAGCCAAGATGGCCAAAGTTCAGAGGCGGTGACGGAAGTGAGGCTAGAGAGAGGCATGGCCTATTGAGAATTTTGGTCTTCATGTGGAAAGCAGTGGGTAAATCCAGAAGGGCTTGGAGCAGAGATGACATAATTTGATTTTCAGTTTCAAAAGACCATCCTGCCTGCGTTTTGGTGAATGGACTGGGGGGAGAGAAGAGGAGAGGGAATATAGGAGACCAGGGAGGGGGTCACTGCAGTGGGACAGAGTGGATACGGTGAGAGTTCAGACCGGCAGATGGAACAAAGAGACATTTAGGGATAATGTGAACAGAACTCGATGGTTAGGAAGTGGTGTGGTAAAGGAAAAGGAGAAAGGTGGACTCGTGGATTTCTGGATGGGGTAACGGTGCCTGATCCTGGGGATGCAGAGATGCCCTGGTGGGGTTGGGGGTGCAGCCAGTGTCAGGAGTTGGGTTTAGAACAGCTAAAACCTGAGGCATCTTTGAGTCAAGGAAGCAGAGTATGTTATGTTTATGCATAAGTATATTATGTGCCTTTAAAATAATATTGTATTTTTTATTTACTATTCTTTACAAATATATTTTCTGAGCCATTTAACAGCAAGTTGGAGTGAGGAAACTAATATTAATACAATACTACAGTCTCATTCTAGAAAATAATTTTACAGATATGTGTACACACATACAAATAACTTTAGAAAACCATTTTTAGGGCTGGATGTGGTAGTGGACACCGGTAATCCCCGCACTCAGGAGGCTGAGGCAGGAGGATTGCTGCAAGTTCGAGGCCAGCCTGGGCTACAAAGTGAGTTCAAGGCCCACTTGGACTACAAAGTGAGTTCAAGGCCCGCTTGGACTACACAGAGAGGCCCTGTCTCAAAAAAGAATAGAAAACGTGTTTGAAATTATATATATATATATATATATATATATATATATATATATATTTCCATTTAAGAGGTCTTTTGCAAATAAGGAGGCACAGGAGGCCCATCCCCAACTCTTTCATACAGGAAGAAATGGGAAGGGCCAGGAAGGGGACAGAATCAAAAGAGGACCAGGAAGTTGGACTTTGAATGAATGCCTTTTGTATGCACTTGGCTTTCAATCAGACTGAGAGCTTCTGAAAACAACTGAGTCTCTCAACCATAGTTAGCCTCTGGCCTCAAGCAGATACTCCGTGAATGCTGAGTTGAATTGGAAGAACTTTGAATTTTTAAAATAGCAGTAGCATCCTCTTCAAGTAGTTGGCCCATGCTGACCTTTCTTTGTTGAAAATTTTCAATTCCATTCCCTTTGTAAAGTGGGTTTCTTGAGGGAAGTGTCACCCCACGCACTTATACATGGTCATTAATTAAAAGGGCAGTTTATTCATGAAAATGTTACAAGATGCATTTAAGGTATATCTCTGAAAGAATTAAATGATGTTAATTTCTGCTGCTTTTTCTCTTTTATGTCAGCTTAGTCAGGTGGGTCATATTTAAATAGAGGCTGGTCAATTAGTTGACGAGCTTTAACAAGTTGTCTACAATCCAGGGTCCCTGCCTCATTTTCCTTCTGCTACCTTTATGGTTTGCTGTGAACCTACTGCTTTTTGGAACTGGATTATTTGTTTAATTATTTGTAGACTTATTTAATGGCATAGCTGTACCTGTTTTACATGCCAGGCTGTTTGTGCCTATCCAGTTGATAAGTAGCAAATTTATTTTGTGTGTGCTATGCATTTAACACTAAAGACTTTAGATTTTTCTCACTTGCCCATTTGATCTGCCTGAGCCAGACAGAGTTCTTGACCCTAGGGGCTCTTGAGGACCAGCACCCTGTCTATTCAGCGGTGCAGCATTGCCTGTTACAAAGATACTCTCGCCGCATTTGCTGATTCTGGGCACTGCAGCCGGGCATCGCACACAGCAGAAGTGTAGGGAGGTGCAGGTCCCCCTGTGCGCCAGTCTCAGTAGGAGACTTTTGTGTTATCTTACTTAAGTCTTCAGTGGCAACGCTAGCAGTAGATGGCACCTATTTTATAGATGAGCTCATTGAGGGTTTTTTTTTTTATAGACAACATGTTTTTTTTTTTTTTTTTCATTGAGGGTTAAGAGAGTTGTTTGCTCAAGGTCATCCCACTAACCAGAGAGCCTCAGGCAAATGCAAAGCTACTGACCTTCAATTCTGTCCGGGCTTATGCTTATGTAAGCTGGAGCTGTTTGCACAGGAGCTCACAAAATGTCTTGCTTACCAGTTTCTGCCTTGGGAATTAAAAACAAAGCTAGATCCCTGCTAATCACCAATTGCTTATTACCCAGGAACCTAGAAATACAATTGATTCTCCATAGTGCTAAAATTCTATTTTATCTACCAGTCATGATCTTCATAGAAACAAACAAGCAGATCTACAATACTCTTTACTTGTGATAAAATGTTAATATCAACATATTTTGATTTTTAAATCCGCATTTGAAAGTTGTGTTTGATTGTAAAGAGTTGAGAAATTCACATATATATGAATCAAAATCATTTCCATGTGCTGATTATTATAATGGAAACAGAGCATCATGTCTGTTGTCACGAGTTACTTGCCTTGACCAGTGAAGGTAAATGGAGGCACTGATGGGAGCTGCTCATTACTTCTTATCCTGGAGGCTGTGTCTGTGTGCCTGTTTTGTTGGCATGTTCATTAAGCCCTAAGATTTACTGAAGTGTTTTAATGCACGCTGACACACCCTTTGGTCAGCATAACCTACCTTCAAGCCTTCTGCCGTCTTTCCAGCAGACACCACCTGTACAGGCAGCTTTGACACCAACAGACGTCACAGTGGGGTCTCACTCATCAGTGGAAATGGACAGGTTTGATGGTGGTATCATTAAAAAAAGCGCTCTGGATTTGTTTGAATGAAGCATGAATGCAGGAAGTATTTGAAGCGGGTGGTATTCTATTGCAGCCAACTTACACCCTTGGTTATTTCCCAGTAAAGTTATCCAAGGTCTCCTAGGGGTTCTGCACCCTTAGTAGGTAGATCTTCGCTAACCATCGTTGAAAAACAAGAGCTTCCTGAAAGCTCTTTATGGGGCCCTGCAAAGCCAACAGGTGGACCTGCCAAAGACCCTGGTCTTCTCTAGGGCCAGGAGCTGTCACCAGACCACTCTGCATGTCCAGCACTCAGCTTCATTTCTGGTTTCACAGTAACCCTCCTGGCTCTGTTCTGGACTGGTTTTCACCTTGAAATATAATGTTCCCACAGGCCTTCTCAAATTAAACTACCCTTGGTAGTTTATATATACATCTGGTGGAGACTGTAAGTTCCTGAGGAAAAACACTGTATATCATTTGGTTTGGATTGCTAGAGTCCACACACTAGGCATTCCTAGACAATACTGGTTACTGGCTGATATTATGGGCCAGTTTGATCGCATTCGCAGTTTTGCATGGTTGCTGCCCTCCCTTTGTTTCCTAGAAAGAAAAATCCAAGGTATTTTGGTGACATATTTTTAATCACCAAACATAATTTTTTGAGTAGTTTTTTTTCAAACAAAGGTAAAATATGAAGTAAAAAACCAAAGATGCATTTCAAAGAAATTAAGGTATAATTGGCCATGGGCGTGTTTGGGAAAACTAGGTTTCCGGATTACAAATTATCCCGAGTTTCTGAAAATGAGGCTCTCATGAAAGTTATTGTTCTTTGATTTTGGTGTGAGACTGAGAAAAGAAATAAAACTGAGAAGAGGAGAATGGGAAAGAGGGGAGATGAGATCATAATGACTTTGGCCACCCTCCGTTTATATTATTGACTGTGGCTGCGGACACTGGATTCTTTGAGCCCCCGATACAGTGAGCTCCCGCTTGCAAACTTCACGTCTGATAAGTGTGTAAACTGCCTGGGGAAATTAGCACCTTGAGGCATTTACCAGATCATCCCTTCCTTTCACTTCAATGAAAACAATGTTTTCAAGTGAGAAGACAGCTGCAATTATAGGACCAACGTCTAAAATTTTACTTTAATATTTCTTTTCCTACACTAGGAGCTAGCCTTTTCCCCTTTGGAGATTCTTCAAACATGCCCCCCTTTTTGCATCACATCTTTGGACAAAAGATAGATGTATTCATTGCTGGGTGAAATAAAAATACTTCTGTGAAATAAAAATACTTTTAAAAGGCTTACTGTATGGACCTATAATCCCATCTCCATATATATAAAATTATCCTCAAAATGATTTTCTAAAAGATATGTATTGGAATTGCAGAAAGTAGATACGTATACAATGTGACTATATTTTCCTCAGAAATTTATACATGTGTACACACGCAGACACAGACACACAGACACACACACATACACACACACATACGAACAGTCTGGAAGTGGTTTTCAAGAGACATTTGATGCTTACTCACATCCAAGTCTAGTTTTCCCAGAGGTCTGCTCTCAGATCTGTCATTTGACACAAAGGAAACTACTGAAGCACCTTGCAGTGGCCAGCAAGAGGCTGATGCGGGGAAAGGCAAATGCCGTGGCTTTTTATACGGCAGGGTTCCCAAAAAGGCTCTCAGCCATTTCCAGCACCCAGATACACTGCTCAAAACAACGGTCTGAAGCACAGGTTTCTGGCATTGATGGCTTTGATCTTCTCTTACACAGATGCCCCTAACCCAGGACGTGAGACTATCTATTCTTTTCCTTTGTCTTCTTGTTCTCATTTGTTTTTCTGTATATAACATTCTCTATTGCAAAGTGAAAGCTGTGGTTCCTACATAAGAGGAATCTTTGAAATTCTCTACCCCTCAGTTGCAAATACCCTACAGAAATTTTATCATTCCCTAAGATACAAGTAGGGTTGGGATATCCTTGTGAAAGTGCCTACAAGGGCCTATGAGGATGTTTCTGAGAAGATGACCACCTTTGAAGGGCATCTCTGAAAAGACAGGCAATGGAGTATCAAGAAGTAAGAACAAAATGTCCTCAAAAACTTATGGCATCCACGTACACCCAGCTGCTCTGGAGGCTGAAGCAGGAGGATAGCAAGCTTGAGCTTAGCCTTGGCAACCTCGTGAGACACTGTCTCAAAAGACAAGGTCTGGGGATATAGCTCAGTGTGAGTCAGATAACACCAAGTCACCTTGAGCTCAATAGCACCAAAACCAGTGAACCAAACAACCAACCAAACACACAAGAAACAACTTATTAAGGCACGTGACTGTTTGAGGAGGACGGTAATGCCCCCGTCGTAGCCACAGAGAAGGGATGAGATGGGAGATTTTAAAGGGGCTGCGGTTGACATTTACTTATCTTATCTACTAAGAAAAAATTCCAACCAAGCATATAGGGAAAGAGTCACTGTAAAGTACTTAAGGCAACGAATAATCTGTGTTAGATACTTGAGTCAAAAATCACATAGGTCCTGTGCATACAATCACCATCACCTTTAATAAAACGCATGATAGATATTTTACTCGTTGGGTCATGTCCAGTTGCCAAATCAATCACCTCTAAGACAAATTGCTCGGAGCTGCTCTCCCTAGACCGAAGCTTTCAGAGATACAGAGGGCTGGAGGATGTGTGGGCTCAGATTCCAATGGCTCCAGCTGCAAATAACTTCCCAACATTTCTGGAGCTTCAAGGAAAACTTAAGAATGCCCACTTGAATGGAACTTGAACTCTTCTCTTTTGTGCAGGATCGGGACAGCCCTGGAGACATGACCGTCAGAGGCCCTAGTCTTCAAAGTTTCCCTCTTGAAGCTGCTTGGCTAGCTCCTCTTTCCCCCAGCAGCTGGGATTTCCGGGGACCACTGGCTTTGACAACACCATCATAACTAGCAGATAGAATGTGACCTCTTGCATAATCTCCCACATGTTTTCTTTTAATTTAATTTTTAGTTCTGTATGTGCGTGTTATTGCTACAATCGGAAAATAAAGTGAGGCCCTGAATGAGACGTGTCCTGTCGCTGTCAGGTTGTTGGCACTCCAAGGCCCTATTTTATACACTGGCCGTTGTGTTGCTGGGAAAAATGTTATAAACGATGCATCGTTCTTCACCTTTGTTTCTGGCATTTCAAAGAATTATTCTAGAGAGAATTTTTCCAGCTGTGTGACCTGTTCGCAGGTGCTGCTGCAAGCTTTTTAAAAGGGTCTTCCCTTTGTTTTTGTTTTAATGTATTGTTTCAGGATTGTGCAGTACATCAAGGGTCTCGTTTTGCCTTTTTTTTTAAAGGTAGCCTTCTGTGAGAGAATAAATAATCTAAAACAACTAGGGAATAATTCTAGGAAAACTGGGTTCTAGATCAAGGCATTCTGATAAACTTCAAAATAAAGCTAAGCTTAAATTACTTAACAAATACATATTTTTGGTCAGCGACACACATTTCCAAGGGAACGCTCCTTGAAGTGAATTTATGGTAAGTTTTTGGTGTAAAAGAATGATTGTCCCCCTTTGTGCATATTTTGTGATGCACATTAATGCAGTAGCACATGTACAAAATTTATAGCTAAATATATAAATAAAGGTACATAGCTGGGACTGATGTTTAACATCTTTTCCCCCTTTTAGGAACATACAGAGAAGGAGGGGGGATCACTGCTTAGGCAGAGAGGTCAGCACTGGGGGCTCTCTCAGGGCCTCCCTTTTGCCTAAGTCCTGGCGCAAGTGTCTACGCTATTCTAGAAGGGTTATCAGGGTCTCTTGAATGTTGCCGCTTCTCCCATTTTCAAAGGCTGAGCCCCTTCCCTCCTGCCTGAAAAGGAAACTCATCCCTCCCTCAGGGAGAACCACAGTCCAGTGATTAAGGCCATGGACGTTTTATGTTCAATCTTTGCACTGCCATGTGGACAGATCACCAAGCTACCCTATTTCTCTACACCTCAGCTTCCATATTAATCAAATGGGTCAAATGAGCTAATTGCTAACACTACAATCCGCAGGCAAGAGCCAGGAAGCTGCTGTTGCTGCTGGACCTCCCTGATCCCAGCTGTAACCCAGCTGGTCACCGTGCAGTGGTTCGCCAACTTCTTCCACTCTTCTGCTGCAGCCCCTCCTCTCACTTCTGCAGTCAGTAGGTTCCCAGGCCCAGACCCTGAACCACAAGTGAAACGTTTTTTAGGGAGTCTCCTTTACGATTTCTCTTTGGGACTAGTAGTCAGTTGATCCTGAGTTGGTCACTTCTCCCTCTCTCCTTCTCTCTCTCTCTCTCATATATATATATATGATCTCTTAGAAGAAGAGAACATTTCTCTGTCACTACTCTGCCGTAAGAGAGGAAGGGGGTACACTTGAGTCATGTGAAGGAAAATGGATGCACCTGGAGATCGTTATGTTAAGTGAAATAAGTCAGACACCCAAACTTATATACTGCATGGTTTCTGTTATATAAGAAACACAAAATATAAATACAGTGCAAAATGAAATATAGACAACAAGAAATAGCAAGACGGCTATTTAGCCTAAGGGAAGGGAACCGTGAGACGGGGGGGGGGAGGAATGAGACATAAAAAAGGGAATTTTGAAGTGTTCTGTACATGCACCAAGTTCCTATGAGGAACGTGATCATTTTGTACTACCAAAAAAAAAAATATATATATATATATTAATGAAGGGGTACAAGAGATGCAGACAGGTGAAGAGGGGACAAGGGGGGAAGGGGAGTTTAAAAAAAGAATTTAAAAAATGCCATGTACATGAACCCTTTCCCCACAGTGAATGTAATCATATATACTACAAATCATATATACTACAATGCACCAGTAAAGATATCTATAGAAGAAAATTGTGTTTGTGCATTTGTCTTTATTCAGTGTTTGCGAAGCTAATAGTGAATTGGTGTAATGCTCAAAATAAAACTAATTATATTTGACAGGTCTGATGTCGAGCTGGGTATTCTTTTTGCAGGCATTTCTAAACTCCTGATAAGATTCTGCAGGTCACGAGGATGTATGTGTGCGATTGTGTGCTCCGAATGCCTGAGAAACATTTTTTCCCTCTCCACGGACTGTGTTGTGGTTGAACTGCTCAGGAAATATTAGCTCTAGCAGGAAGGAAGTGCTTGGGATACCATGAAAATGGAGAAATAAAAGTGGTATTCAAATGGTGGGAATAATTTTATTAAGAGTCTCAATTACAGTGTATTTTAAATTCTGACTTGGATATTTGAAGACTCTCACAGCTTTGGAGTGATCCCATTACTGCATATTTTTAAAATTCAAAAATATGTAAAAGAAACAAAAAGTAGAAAAAAAATCTTTGCAGGATATCATTTTTAAAAGATATAAACTGAAATAAGATTGCTTTAAAGAGGGTGCTTGTCTGTTTTGGAAAGTAGTAACAGTCTAGGTTGGGAAGGAATTTAATGCTACAGGAAAAGGTCAGCTAAAAATTCTATGAAAATAGCTTGCACCAATTTCATTTTGGTTTTGAGTTGGTTTCTTCTTTTTCTTTTTTCTTATATTTTTCTAGTGATAGTGGACACACATTAAGAGTAGGTAGCTCCAGTATAAAAAATTCAGTTTAAGAGCTGATGCTAGGAAATGCTCCATCAGCTAATATCTACCAAGTACTTTTATTATGATTTGAATCTAAAATTTCCCTCAAAAGACTCATGTGTTTGGAAGGTGATCAGGTCATGGGGGTGCTATACTTATCAGTCAACTCATCCATCGATCAGCTCATAGCTGAATGTGCTGCTGGGAGGAGGGCCTGGTTGGAGGTAGGTCAATGGAGGTTCCACCTGGAAGGGTGTGTTTTTGTCCGGGCTCCTCCCTTCCTTCTTTGCTTTCTGGCTATCATGGGAATAAGCAGCTGTCTTCTCCCAGGTCTTTTCACTATGCATTTTCTACATTGGAACCAGCCAACCATGGACTGAACCCACTGGAAAGTGTAAGCCTAATACAGCTCTCCTCCTTTTAGTTGGGAATGGCAGGTAGTTTGTCCTGTTAATGGGAGTGACTAATGCGACTCCTTTTTTACCCGGTACTGTGCTGAAGATTTGGTTACAGAGCTGAGACAATTTTATCTTTCTTCTCCCCACTGAGGGAGAACGTACAGACTGTGTGATAGCTGTCATGAAGGTGCAAATATAAGAAAGGTCAGACCTATTTCAGGGACCCAGAAAAGGTAGTAGTTGACCTTCTTATCACAAGGTGAGCTGTGAGAGACTTCTGACAATCAAGTATGTGTTTACTGAGTACTTATCATATGCTCCTGGAGTGCATAAGACTTGGCTTCTGTGAAGATTAATCTTATGTCAACTCAACTGGGCTAAGAGATTCCCAGATAGCTGGCAAAAACATTGTTTCTGTGTGTGTCTGTGAAGGTGTTTCCTGAAGAGAGTAGCTTTGGGAATGTAGACTGTGTAAAGAAAATCTACCCTCACCACTGTGAATGAGCACCATCCAGTTCACAGGGGGCCCAGACAGAACAAAATGGGAAAAGAAGTGTGAAATTTTTCTGTCTCATTGAGCTTGGCCGCTCTTCCTCTCATGTTCTGGGACCTCCATTCCCACCCCCTTAGTTCTCAGGCATTTGTCTACAGAGTTACACCATCAGCTCCCCTGGTTCTCAGGCCTTCAGACTCAGACTGAATTACATCACTCGCTTTCTCGGGTCTTCAGCTTGGAGATGGCAGATCATGGGACTTTCTAGTCTCCATAATTGTAGGAGTTAATCTCCACAATGTATCCTCTCATAGACAGATACAGAGATAGACAGGTATAGATACAGATGATATAGACGTAGGTAGATATATATCAGGTTAATAGTCTTTAGTTATTGTGGGCTGATCAGGCCTGCAATCTCCCAAATGAGTAAATATTGAAAGTTTAAATAAATGAGACAACTGAAATTATTTCAGGGCTCCAGGAGGATCGAACTCTCTCGTAGAATTTGAGATTTTTCTGGGTTAAGAAAAAAACTTCGGGCAGCCTCTTTTTTATTTGGTTTACAAACAAAGGAGGCGTATACTCAAGAAAATGTGGGAATCTGAGCAGGATCTTGAAAGAATTTTCCCACTTAGTACATTATATCAATCAGGAGAACTACCTTATCTTTAAGTTGGCATTTATTGTAGGAATGTGGAGCCTGCAGCTGCAGTCTCCTTGTAGTTAATTGGGGTTGCAGCCAGACATACTCAGCTGTGGCCTTATCTTGTCCTTTGAGGCATCACAGCTTCTCAGGCCAATATAGGCCTCAGCAGTGACCAGTGACTTATAGAAGTTCACTTACCATGAGTCTGTTGCCCATCTCCAGACAAGGCACCTAAGCTCTAGATAACTCACAAGTAAATATTGAAAACCAGTTGGTTAATATTAAATCCTACTCAGAGCCACTTCATGGCAGTCTCTGTCAGATATAGATTTTATATATGTATATATATATGATATAGATGTAGATATAGATTTAGATGATACAGACACAGATACTATTATATACCCCATTGGTTCTATTTGGTTCTGTTTCTTTGGAGAACCCTCACTAATATATATAGCTTCTGCCCAACAAAGACCCTACACAATAATTGGGGAGAGAAAATCAAGACATACAAGATAAACATGAACAAGATAAGATAGTTTGTAAGTAAATGTTAAATGATTTTGTATATAACCTGAATCACCCAAGGCTGGAATCGTCTCACGGGACATCTTTAAAAAGGGAACATTGAGACAAAACCTTTGAAGTGGAGGGTGTTCTTGAGCAGGCAGAGGAAATGGGAAGGGCAATCCAGGAACGGGGAGCAGCAGGAATGAGAACCGGGGCTGGGGAGGACCAGCAGTGGGCGTGGAGCGGGCTGGCTGAGCTGGATGCAGCAGGTTTATGATAAATAATACGAAGGGTAATAACTCTGGGAACATGATGGGAGGCGTTGAGAAGGCAAACCAAGTAGCCAATCAGCACGGGAGAAAGCGAAGTAGGAATTAGGAGATTCCTCAGTTTTGGCCTGGTTCTGCCCTCTCTACCTACAGGGAGATTTCCAGGTCCCAGGATCTCCATACCCACCTCCATGGTCCGGGCACATTGCCTCTGTGGTCCCTTTCTTCCATAAAATATAATGAAAAGGTATAATTCACCACCATATTGTATAAAGAGCAACATATTAATATTACATATTAGAATAGCTTCTTTGATCTCAAAGTTTATTTTCTCTTCTGAGTTTTAAAGGAAATTCAGCAGAATTTTGTGGACTCGTAAAAGCATTATGGGCATAGTGTCTGCTCCACTGGATGCTAAATTGGTTCTGTCCTTGTCTTATACCACGCATGCAGGTGAAGCTGGACTCTGACACCTTCGCCTTCCTCTACGAGTCTGTGATTCCATTCCAAACCTCTCGGTCTGTTCAGTGCAGTCATGCTAGTATCATCAACATCTTAACATTTTATCTGACAGCAACAGTGTGGAAAACATACTTGCCAAAAAAGGAAAGATAATGAATTTGGGGGCAGGGGGTTATTTTAGGGTACTAAGTGAAACATCTCTTATCAAACATCTTTATTTTTAAAAAATAAGAACAAATAGGGGTTTTAAAAGATACATGTGTTCACTATAAAACTTTCAGACAGCACCAAAAGATAAAAGGAAGTTACAATCTCCCATCCTATTTTCATAGGAAAAAAAAGCCGTATTTCATAAGAAAGTAATAGGAGAAAGAAACTGAAGTAGAAATAAAGAAATTGCTGAACTTGGAGCAAAGTTAGGAAACTTTACTGCCCCTGGTGCTATTCTGATCCAAATTTCAGAGCAATTGGTGAACCCCCTCCTAACTTGTGATTTGTGCCGTGGATATTTCTCTATTTTTCTGAAGATGATCTTTGTTTTGCCTTCCCATTTCTTTCCTTTTGGTATCAGTTGGCTTTGAAGGAGAGCAAAAATGACTCTATTATATTTTTATTTGGTTTTTCCAGCAATCATTTAATATTGTATTTGATAAAAGTTGATAAATAATGTAAATTCTTTTTGCACCACATGACATCCATAGTCTAGGGACTCAAAGGCCTCTATATAAACATAACAGAAACAAAGGTCTCCACATAAACACTGAACAGAAGTCCCTCCTTAGCTTCCCCCACTTCCCCTCTTCCAAAGTCCAAAGGCCAGAGAACCTGGAATTCTGGCATCCAGCGCCAGGAGAAGGGGGTCAATCTCCAGAGCAGAGAGAGAGGGAAGGAACCCACCTTTCCCTTGCCTTTGTGTTCCACCGGAGCCCTCAGACCCTGAGCAGGGCAAATCTTCCCACCTTAGCCTTCGCATTCAGTGCTGCCTCTCTGGAAACACCCTCGGACATGCCCCCAAACAATGCTTTGCCAGCTGTCCGGACATCCCTTAACACAGTCAAGCCTGTACCTAAAAGTGACCTCTTTGTAATACTTGAGGGCATTTTGACCAGCTGCCTGCTCATGGATGGGTTTCATCATGGAGCAGCAGGACTTGTCACCATGTATATCTGCTGGTTTCTCCAGGGCTGGCCATTTTCCCACAAAGGGATCTTCCCGTCTTCCTCCTGGGGGCTTTGCTGCCAGAATACTGGAAGCCTGTGTAGAACGTTTTCTCCACCCCCATGAAGTGAGTTTCTGTGGGGGAGCCTGGGGTTCAAAGAAGGACTCAGTCATCTTCTCTGTGTGCACAAGGGGCTGCTGCCAGGCTGCACGAGTGGGTTGAAGACCAGCTTCTTACAGAGACTCAGCCCATCCTCTGGCCTCAGCGTCCTCTTTCTAAGCTACTTGGATCTTCGCAGTTCCGAGCCTTCTAGGGGGACAGCAGCACCAGCCTGCTTGCTGCCCAGCGTGATCCTCCACCACCGCGGGACTCAGCGTCCCTTTGTCGCTTAAGTGTGTTGTTATTTCTCCCATTGCTTGTGGTGCTTCTAAGTGTGGTCTTCTAGCCTCTTTGTTCAAGTGGATTTATATTTTAAAAATTAAAAAAAATTTCCTAGGGATTTTGGAAGAAGCAAAGGTAAAGAGGTACCATCTATCCATCCTGTTTAACCAGAACTGGATCCTCTGAAAGCTTGATGAATGCATGCATAGCTCATCAAATAATGTGCTCAAAAAGCACAAGTGGACAATTTATAAAAGACTTGGGTAATAAAGGAATTGAAAAGTATTTAATTTCACTGTTCTTTGATGTAACAGGGCAGAGATGAAGTAAAGAGCACCTTCCCTTTGTGTGAAGCAGGGTCTTACTACATGGCCTAGGCTGGCCTTAAACTCAAAGTCTACTGAGGGCTGGGATTATTCACGGGCACCAACACAATTGGCAGCCAGGCCCTTTCTTTATTTGGATATTGGAAAATGATGACCTTGGAGAGTTAAATTATACCTATTCACTTCAGTCTTGTTTTCAAAAGTCACATGTAATTATTGTAAAAAAGTAAACTTTTATACAGTAAAACATTAAAATTATTCTACCACTCTATTTGTTCTCCCACTGCATTACTTCTAGAGGTTATGAGTAGAGATTGCAAAAATCACAGAAAAAGACACCAAGGTTCATGTGTATATTTTTGCTCTATATTGAGTCTAATTCCATTCTTGTTGAAGAGCATGTGTGTGTGAGATGCATTTTATAACACATACATGCATGTGTGGCTTTCAAGGTAAACATGCTCAGACTTTACATGTTACTCTACTTTCTTAAGCCTAATAATGTGGCTTGGATAGTTTCTCATGTGAATAATTACATCTTAATCTTTCTAATGGCTATTACATAGCACAAATCAAATAGTCATGTCTTTTTTAATGAATATTTTGTTTTCCCCTTACTTTCTGTCATAAAAAGTGCTGTGAAGACTGTTGTATACATTTCTTTGATATATATTTGTAATAGATTTCTTGGGTATAAGAATTGGGTTAAATATAATATCTATCTCTACACAGTTAACATTTTGATAGATGGTATCCGGTTGACTCCAGAGGTCAATTTTTACACAGACTCTTAAGAATTCTGCAGCATCAGAATCCCTATGCCTATCCACTCGGGGGCATGAGTGTGAACTTGGGGAGTGGAAGGTGATTTCACCATTGTGAATGCAATACTGCGAGAACTCTTGACCTCTCCCAGCAACACAGCAGTCTGGCTAGAACTTCCCTTTGAACTTGTTGCCCCAGTTCTTAAAACAGTACAGATTAAAATGATGAGGAATCATTTTTGGCTTATTATTTCCTAATAATAAAAAAAGGGCAATGTTGCTAGTAGTGTTCAGAGAAGCAGGCATTATCAGCGTGTGTTGTGTGTACACTGGGTCTGTGTGTTGAGAAGTCGGATTGGCTCAATGTGTGAAAGCCGTAAGTATTGTGTGTCCCCTGACCCCACTCTTCACATGGGGCCATCCATCCTAAGTAAATACAGAGGTCCCTTACAACAGATCATTAATGGGTTCCAAAAGGCGTGACAAGTACCAAATACAGTGTGCCCCAAACAAATAGTTTTGACTGGAAGGGGCATCCAGTCATGAGGCAATCGACTGACAAGTTCTAGCTTGTGTGTTGAATACCAAACATATGGATGAGCAGCTGGATAAAGTTTTAACATCCACATGCATCATGTACCAAATTTGATGAGTTTCAATAAAATATTGAAATGTCATTTACAAAAGGCATTTATCTCAGTATTATTTACAATAAAGTTGGAAATGATATAAAGAATACAAGTTGAGATTACTATTTCTCCATTTTGAGAGAAACAGATTAATATTACATTCATATTAATGGTAATTATTAAATATTTAGGTTAAATAAATTTTGGAAAGCCCACTGGATGGAATATTAGGCAATATTTTTAAATGAGCATATGTAGACCAAGCGATTTCAAAAAATGTTTTTGCTCTATATGCTAATATTATGTACATAATGATAAAGAGTGCATTATGGTAATTTAAATTGATTTTAGAAACTCAGAATATATTTCGCCACAGAACATTGTGCTAAAGTAGATCAATAACTAAAGATGGTTTATTTGGAAATGTAACTAAATTATAGCATTAATACAATTTTTCTGGAATGTGGATCTTAGTAGCAAGGGAAACTACCAGAGAGAGAGAGAGAGAGAGGGAAAGAGAGAGAGAGAGAGAGAGAGAGAGAGACAGGGAGAGAGAGGGAGAGAGAGAGGGAGGGAGAGAGAGAGAGACAGACAGAGAGAGAGAGAGAGAGAGAGAGAGAGAGAGAAAAGGAGAGAAAAAAGTTGCCTGTGTTTGCCACAAAAGGGCTGCCTTTGGGCAGGGTCCTGAAGGGAAGAAGGCATCTCTGCCTTCCCTCCCTGCCTCCTGTGTCCCTTTTCCAGGTTCTTAGGACAGAACTGGTGCTCTGGATTCTCCCAGAAGTCACCTTACTGCCCTCTCACCCCTTGCATCCTGCACAAGCCCCTTCCTTGGCCCAGATGTTCTGGGTATGGTCTCTGCTCACTGATTCAACCTATTGTCAAGTGTCCAAGAGTGCCAGGCTCTCCCGCCCCCTGACCTGCTCCTGCTGGTGCAGAGGATGCTTTGGTTAGAATAACAGGCCACAGGAAAGAAGGTGAGCTGGTGAGGCAGGGAAAAGAAAACCATTTTGAGTGTAGAGTGGCTGGTTTCCAGGCACATTCCCTAAACTAATGCTCTTCCACAATCTTCTATCTGATCTCAGAGTCTTTACAGTTTAGTTAAAAACTTATCAAGGATTCTCCCACTGCAGTGAGAGTTAATGGCTTGGCTAGTGTGTGTGTTTGTGTGTGTGTGTGTGTGTGTGGTGGGGTTGGGAAGGTGGGGCCTCTGGAAGGTTGGGGTGAAGCTCAGCGGGAGGCAGCTCTTTACTCGTATAGTTTATTTTTATCAAAAAGAAGAAGGCCTACTCTGGATTCCAGTATGCTTGCAGGCTATGTCCTGCTTTTTGAATTCTTTTCCTCTATTGTATAGAGGATAAATATTTTATTTGTGTCATAATTTTTACATTATCCTTTGGCCAGAGGAAGGAGAGCTCTTGCTGCGATCAGAGCACTGCTATGTAGTTGTAATGAAGGAGTTTGGGCTGCTGTGCAACCCAGGCTCAGCGCTGTCAGAGGAGCTCCTCTTTGCAACACAGAACGAGACAGTGGCCCGCTCTCCCACTGCCTTGTAAAAGCGAACGTAGAGGTTTATTTTGATTGTTTCCATGTTTTCTTTGGATTTGGAAATTTCAATCATCAAAGGCTTTGACGCATGACCCCACGTCTAGACTAGCACACAGATACTGCTGTCCCTCAGTGGCCATCGGTCAGTGATGCAAAGCACGCCCTTCCTCCATGAGAAAGCCCACAGGGCATGGCCTGTATTTTCCCTGCAAGTCACCTTTTCATGATGAAGCCGTCTCGAGTGATCTCTCGCGTCAGGTCAGCCCTTCCTTGTTCTGTTTCATTCTTCTCCTTATGCATGTGGGGAGAAAAGTTATTTCCACTGTTATCATAAGTCATGGGGAGGGTGTGTGGTAGCGCCTGGGACAATATAAAAATATCTTGTTGTATAAGGATGGCAGAAACCGGCAGGTGTGGCCCACATCAGTCTTTGCTCCGGTGTGTGTGCATGCGTGTGTGTGTGTGTGTGTGTGTGTTTGTGTGTGTTTTCTTGCCCAGCCACACACAAAGTGCCCAGGGAGGAAGGCAAAGAAAGTAAGGAAACTTACTGAAAATTTCTGGGGCTTATGCCAACCCTCATGAGGATAATGTGATAGAAAAAAAAGGGCCAATTGGGCAAGTTCATGGAACTCACAAATTTGTCATTATACACTAGACAACTAACAAGGGGTGATGGTCCTTCGAGGCCTTTGGAGGGAAACAGAAACTGCAAACTGGAACAGTCTAAATCCCAGAGCACATGGGTTTCAGACTCCATTTAGGCTTTGGCATAGGGGAGCATAAGGAATTTATTAACTATTCAATGCCTCTTATGTGTCAAATTAATTTAGATGCTTGTATCTTTACCATAAGGATATTTAATGTGCATAATGTTCTTGAGTGCTTAGAGGCACAGGGATTTGAACCCAGAGCCTGATACCCTCTGTTCCTTTATGAAGACATTCTTCATCTATAACAAAGAGAGGGGGAAACTTGCCGGAGGTCAGCAATGTTCAAATGTGGAGTGAACAGTCTCTGGGGTCCTGCGTTCTCCACTAGCACAGTGTGGATCTGAGCCAGTGGGAAGAGTACCAAGGAGAACACTGTGCCGGTGGGAGCAGCAGGCTCAGGGCCTGGACAGTCCCAGCCTGCCGTCTGTCAGCCATGGGATTTGGGTAATAAACTTAACCTCTAGAAGTCTCAGTTTCAAAGTAGATGTAATACTTTCTGTATCTTAAAGTCACTGTGACGATTAAAGAAAGTAGAGACGTACGAGTGTACTTAGTTCAGTGGCATAAAAGGAGGTGTTCAAGAGAATGTCATTTGAATACAAGAGTGCAATCTCCTTTTCAACTACAAGATTCTTTGATTTTATGACAAAAAGAGCTTTGTGAATTCTTTACAACCTAGAGTAATTGAAGAACTGTTGCAATAAGTAACCCAGTGACATTTGAATGTTAGGGCAAAAGATGAAAATCGGAAGAATAGTAAATTCATCATAGTAAGAGAAATAAAACATTTTAAAATAGTCTTTGATATTTTTAAGTAAATTACAAAGTGCTGTAATAATCTCATGTAGCTTATGATTCAGGAAGACACTGTACAAAGCCATAGAAGATAACATTTTAGCCGAGAGAAGAGAGGAAGAAAATCATACACTTGTTTGAAATTTATGACGTGGTCTACCATTTTAATTTGATTTACATGACCTAATTTATATTTTAAATTGAATTTATAAGACTCTATTACAACACACTTATTAAGGAAATATAAAAGTCAACAGACTAAAATAGACCCATTTAAAAGGGATTTACATCAGATTACTTCAATAGCAAATTTTTAGAATGCTTTTTACTGATAGTCTTACTAATTTCTGATGCTGGAAAATTACGACGTGGCCAGGTATGGGCTTGTGCAAATGTTTAGGTTATGTTTGACTTAGACAGGAGAGAAATCTGGACTCATTAATCTGAACTGAAGTTGTCAACTTTAATAAAAGGGCAGAGAAGGCAGAGGGATTATTAATCATTTGAGGTAAGAGAAAATTCAGTGAGGCTTTTAGAATTTAGCAGTTGCTTTTTATTTTCTGAAGTGCCATAAGACAGTCAAGGAACCAGTATTGTTTACTAAAAATCTCAATAATAACTTCAAGAGAATCAATGCTTATTCAATTGTGAGCGTGTCTGCTGCTTTATGACGTTTCAGGCCAAATGATTTATGACAATTCCATGACTGAGAAAGGAATTTAATTAGGGCCATACTCATCAGGAACTGGATTGACTGTAAATACAGTGCCACATCCCATAATATGGTGCAGCCCTGAGGTCTACTGGCTTGCTGCACTTTCTGATCCTTGAGCATGCAGAGACTTTAACGTCAACAGGTAGAAGGGTCCAGCTTTTCGCTGCCAGTTAAAGCAATGATACCACCATAGTGTGGGTAGTAAAATTCTGCGCAGGATTTTCTGGTGGCTTTTGAATGACAACATTTTATCCTTTGTAGGGTTCTCATTAAGAAGGCTCCCAACTTCAGCATCTCTGACTCAGAGGTTAATGACCTTAATAATAGTAATTTGCACTTTGTAACATACGGATGCAATGGGTAAATTTGATTGTGTCCAAATGATTGACTTGAAACTCACCCAAGGATTTGGTGGACACACTTCCTGGTGTGTCTGAGCGGGTCATGGAGGTGTGGCCTCAGATTCTGTATTTGCTCCCTTTGCCCTTCCACTCTATGCTGTTTTCATGCTCTGCTTTTTAGCCCTCGTGAACTAAGCAGCTTGGCTCTGCCATGCTCTTCCACCACGGGGCTTCTGCTGGATGACCATAGACTGAACCCCCTGAAACCATGAGCTAAATTAAACTTTCCCTCCTTTGAATTGTGGATGTCAGATACTGTGCTGCAGGGAAAAGAAAGCTGACTAGTACAATGCTTTTCAAAGCACTTTCACATACATCAGCTCATATGGTCCTTATATTCAGGGAACAAGGCATTTCATATCATTGTTGCAATTTATAAAGAAATTGAATGCCAAGACAGCTACACAACCACCCACTTTTTTTTTCAATGGTGTTGAGGCTGGAATTTAAGCTAGTGCTGATCCACTGTTCTGTATAGTGCTAGGTTCCCTCTTTTACACCCTTCATCCCCCTCCTTTATGGTCTTCTTCTTTAATAGTAGTCACTCTTCCTTTTTCTTGTAATCTTCTTAGATTCCACTTATTAGGGAGAATGTGCAATATTTATGTTTCTGTGTCTGTGCATTTTGATCAACATTATGACCTCTAGATCTATCCATTTTCCTGCACATGACAAAATTTCATTCTTCTTTATGGCTAAACAGTACTGCATTATGCATAGATGCCCATTTCTGTATCCATTCATTCATTGATGGGCAGCGAGGCTGGTTCTGTACCTTGGCTATTGTGAACTGTGCTGTAATACGCATGCGTATGCAGGCATCCCCATGGTACGCTGACTTTAATTCTTTCGGGTGTGTTCCCCGGAGTGGTGCAGCTGCATTAAACAGTAGCTGTACTTTTAGTTATTTGAGAAACCTTCATACTGACTTCCGTAGGGGCTGTGCTAACTTACCTTCCCATCAGCAGCATAGAAAGCTTCCTTCTCCTCTGGTACCCTTGCCCAGTATGTATTGCCTTTTGTGTTCCTGATGGTCATTCTGATTGTCATGAGATGGACTCTCAGTGTAGTTTTGATTTGCACTCTATTAATAATAGACTAAAGATATTAAAAACATGTTTTCAGGTATTTATTGGCCATTTGTACTCCTTCTTTTGAGAATCCTCTGTTCATTTGCCCATTTATTGATTAGGCAGTTTGATTTTTTTGGTGTAAACCTTTTTAGAGTTCCTTACATATTATAAATATTAATCTTCTGTTAGAAGAATAGATGGCAAAGATTTTTCTCCCTTTCCCTCAGCCATCTCCTTGCTGTTGGCTGTTTTCTTGGCTGTACAGAAACACTGTAACTCGATGTCTCCTGTTGGTTGATTCTTACTGTTATTTCCTGTGCTGCTGGAGTCTTATTCAGGAAGTCTTTTCTTGTGCCTATGGATTCAGGTGTTTCCTCTGTATTTTTTTTTTTTTTTTAGCAGTTGCAAGGTTTTAGGTTTTGTACCTAGGTCTTTGATTCATTTTGTATTAATTTTTGTACAGGGTGAGAGATAGGGTTCTCGTTCCAGTGAGGGTCTACAAGTGGAGACTCAGTTCTCCCAGCACCATTTGTTAAAGAGCTTGGCTTTTCTCCAAAAATTAAAGTTGTGAGTTTGTTTCTGTATTCTAAGCTGTTCCTTGGTCTACATGTCCATTTTTGGCGCCAGTCCTGTGCTGCTTTTCTGTGACTCTGCCTCTGTAGTATAATTTGAAGCTGGGTGTTGTGCCTCTACCCTTATTATTTTTCTTAGGATTGCTCTGACTATTCTGGGTTTCTGTGTATCCATATAAATTTTAGGTTTTTTTCTAGTTCTGTGAATAATGTCCCAGGGATTTTGATGGGGATTGCATTGAAATTGTAGATTGCTTTTGGTAATATGATCATTTTAATATTAAGTTTTCCAATCTATGAACATGGGCGGTCTTTCCATCTTTTGGTATCTTCCATAGTGTTATCAAAGTTCTGGAATTTCCATTGTAGATATCTTTTATCTCATCAAGTAGCTTCATTCCTAGGTGAGGTCCTTGTGTACCTCCTTTCATCAGGGATTTTTATCACGCATTGATGCGCACAATCTACTGCATTAACCTTGTCTTCAACCTGCTGCTCATACTTTCAATGGAATTTTTCATATCCCAGATTTTTATCTATGTCATTTAATAATTTCTAATTCTTTACCAGAATAGTCATTCCTATCTTGTATTGTCTTGTTTAATTAAAACAGCATATTATTTGTGTCTTCTTCAAGCTTGCCAAAAATTTTATGAACTAACCCCTTTATCTGTTTATATAAGTCTTAGTTAGGTTCACTGAACATCTTATGAATTTGTTTCTTCTTTGATCTCTTTAAACATTTTTAATCATTTGTTGTTTGGGTTCTTTGCCTTTAACTTCCTGTACTTCAATGCTCGTGAAATCAACTTTTGGGTGGTTAAGGGATTTTGGAGACATCTTGTTGCCTTGTTTTCTCTTTATATTGTCCTCTTGGTTCAGCTTTTGTAGGCCAAATTGGTCTAGAAATTTAATCCATTTCTTCTGAATTCTCCAATTTATTAGAATGTGTGTTATTAGAGTAGCCTCTAATAATTATCTAGATTTTAGTGGCATCTGTTGTAACATGCTCTTTTTCATCTCTAATTGTATTATTTGGATGGGTCAGCTCTCCCTTTGTTTTGGTAATTTCGGCTAAGGGTTTATCAATCTTGTTTAGTTTTTTGAGGAGGAATTCTTTGTTATATTGGTTCTATGTACTGTCCTTTCAATCTCCATCTCATTGATTTGAGCTGCAATTTTTGTCCTTTCTTTTCTTCTGTTAGGTTTGGTTTTGGTTTGTTCTCATTTTTCTAAAACACCGAAATACATCATCAGGTTATTTATGTGAGATTTCTCTGAGTTTTTGATGTGGTCATTCATAGCTACAAATCTCCCTCTTACAACTGCCTTTGCTGTGTCCTAGAGATTTTGGTATTTTGTATTTATATTTTCATTTGATTGTAAAATATTTACATTTCCTCAATGACTCACTGGTCACTCAGAGGTGAACTGTTCAATCTCCATGTATTTAGTTTCTGTGGCATCTCCTGTTGATTTCCAGTTTCATTCCAGTAAAATGCAAGAATTTATTTCAACCTTTTGTATTTCTTAAGGCTTTCTTTATGATCTAAAATATGATTTATTTAGGAGAATGTCCCACAAGCCACTGAGAAGAGTGTACATTCTGTAGCTGTTGGATGGAAAGTTTTATAGACACCTGTTAAATCCCTTTGACCTACAATGCACTTTAACTGTGATTTTTCTTTGTTGATTTTTGGGGGAGTCTGGATAACCTACATGTTAGTAGAGTAGGGTATTGTCACTCACTATTATTTTCTTGGGATCTATCTGTCCTTTTATGTTGGTGATGTTTGTTTTATGAAATCAGACACCCCAAAGTTTGGTGAGTATATATTTCCAATCATTATATCTTGGTGAATTGGTCCCTTTACTAATATGGAGTGACTTTGTCTTGTCAAATTCTGTCTTTAACTTCTTTTTGTCAGATATAAGCATAGCTACTTCTGCTTGCTTTTGGGCTCTATTTGCTTGGAATAATGTTTTCCATCCTTTCACTTTCACTTTGTGTATATCTTTGGTAGTGAGGTGTGTTTCTTGTAAGCAGCAAAGAGTTTTTTTTTTTTTTTAAATCCGATCTGCCAGTCTGTTTTTTAACTGCAGAATTAAGACTATTTACATTAAGAATTGTTACAGAAAGGTATGTACTAATTCTTGACATTTTGCTTTTTTTCTAATGTTTGATTCTTTCCTAATTCTTAATAGTTTATCTACTACCCCCTTTTTTGATGTACCTACAATCAAACTTGAATCAAACTCAGGACCGTGTGCTTGTCAGGCAGGCACTTGTGCCACTGAGCTATATCCCCAGCCCTTCTTTTACTGTATGAAGGATTACTTTAAGAATTTTCTGCAATGATGGCATATTGATCATGAATTTCTTTAGTTTATGCTTATCTTGGAAGGACTTTATATTTTCTTCACATTTTGAAGAATAGCTTTGTTGGATATATTAATTTAGTTTGGCAGTTACTTTCTTTGAGGGCTTGAAATACATCATTCTATGCATTCCTGGTATTTAGGGTTTCTGCAGAGATGTGTGAAGTTATTCTGATTGGTTTGCCCTATAAGAGAGTTGGCATTTCTCTCTTGCAGCTTTCAATATTCTTTTCTTGTTTTCTTGCCATTTTAACTATACTCTGAGGTAGAGAGGTTCTCTTTTGATCATGTCTCTTTGGGGTTCTAAATGCCTCCTGTACTTGTACATTTGTATTTCTTTCAAGATTTGAGAAGCTTTCTGTTACTAGTTCTTTAAATGGATTTTCTATGCCATTAGTCTGAACCTCTGAATTCGTATTTTTTAGAGTACAAATACTTGGAGAGAGGCTATCCCATAGGTTCATACAAAATTCTTTACAAGTTGGGATATAGGAAGACACAGGGAGGAAAAAGCAGGTATAGTTAGAGGAAAGTATAGTTACTGTTTCCATAACATTTTGGAAAATGGAACAAATTTTCTTGTTTTTATGTTAGAAACTAAAGGAGAAAAGACTTCCTGCTGGGTGTGGTGGGGCATGCCTCCCAGCACTTGGGAGGCTGAGGCAGGAGGGCCTTTGCGAGTTCAAGGCCAGCCTGGGGTACAAAGTGAACTCAAGACCAGCCCAAATTGCATAGAGAGACCCTGTCTCAAAAAGACAAAAAAAGAGAAAAGATCTCCCAAAATATTATTGGTTAGGGAGGAAAACAATGAATAAGTTAAAGTGATGTAAATCCCAAAACATTTTGTCCACTATTAATTTTCTAAAGCAACTCAGCTTTGTAACATTAAAAGCAAATTGAACTCCTTGTAGATATCAATTGTATTATTTCAGAAACTAGTTTTTTTTCAAATAGTGGAATGTTTAAAAGTTTTTGTCTTTAAGTTTTATTGATATACCTTTAAATTGTTTTTATTTTTATCATGCCTGCTGTGCATAAGGCTTCTTAAACCCTTGATAGAACTGTCAGCATGATTTGTCCATGTCCAGGATGCATAGCACTTTGTCTTACATTCCCGTCATACTGCATTTGGATCTGTCCTCTCTACCTCACTCCAAGCCTTGTTATTCACTTTGGACTTCCTCCATGGACACTCATGCCTTTCCACATAGCAGGCCTGCAGCAAGCATCTCCATAGTCCACTGAACTTGTGCTAAGTGTCTACTAAGCGATAAAATTACTATTAATACTCAAGCTCCTTGATTTTACCTGATTCATATAGAACATAGTTATATTAAATTTTACTGCCAATAGTACAATTTAATTGAGATCTTTGCCTTCTAGAACTTGAATACTTTAGAAATCACCTTATATTTAGTGAACTTATCCCTTGGCAGAGTCAGCTAGAGAATATTGTTAAGGCAAGAACATTTGATTATGTGCAGTCCTCATGAAAACATGGAAATATCCCATTAAAATTGCTGAGTGAAGGATGGTTCTGAGAGCACAAATGACTCTAATAATTTTGTTTCTTTACAATTTGGTCTTGCTGGCAAAAATATACAATATGTATTTATCTAAATAGCCACTACTAAATTGATAGAGGTAAAACATGTGAATGAGGTCAAAGCCAGGTTGACCTATGAAATGGGGCTATCACAAACAGTGAAGAAGTCAGTTCAAAACCTTTTGGCTTGATCATTTAAGAAAGTGAATGTCTTCTGGACAAGGGATGCCCAGAACAAGCCTGATAACTGCTGTTGGAATTGGCGAGCACACAAACTAATAACAGAGCAGAGAAATTGCGTGTGAGAGGCAGGTCGTCATGGCCCACGGATGGGACAAAGTACTCAAGGGCAATGTGAATGCGAGGGGATGGGCCTGCTCCCTGGGAGTCCAAAACATGAGCAATTTAAAGGCAAAACCTCAGGACAATTTATTAGACTGGTTCCTTTTAGAAAGAAATACACAGAGTGCCAGCTGAAATCACAGAGCTAATATATGAGAGAAGATAGAGGGTTATTTCTGTAAAGTTCAATATTTAGAGTTCTGATCATTGCCAAAGAATGGGAAATAAACACCCAACACACAGAAAAACACACATGGGGAGAAATCAGTTGTATCCACAACTTGGTGGGGATTAAAAAACAGCACAAACTTGAAAAAAATGTTATATATCCTACAATCAAAGCAACATCCAAAAGCTTTGCCATTTATTACACTTAAAAAGTCATGCAAAGGACTTGCTTGTACCTACTGCTGTTTTAAATCCCTTCCACTGGGAGCATTAATGAACTAGGTTTTCTTGAATCAGGAACCCCAAAGAGAACCCCAAAGGCAAAGAAGAATGTTATTTTACCACTATAAAATTCTATAATGAAGTCACTTCATCTTGTCAACCATCTCTGCAGCTTTAACTTTTTGGAATCAAATCAAAAGTATTTTCTTTTATCCATGAAAGACTTTTATGCATAAGTTTTTTGACTTCTTTTATTCATTCATTTTAAAAAAGGTTGGAAGCAGATTATCTTCAGGGTTACCATGATGCTTTTAGTTTGCATCCAAAGGTCTGAAGATTTAAGAAACACATTAATAGAGAAGGGATATTTTCCCTTCTTGAGTAATACTGTAAGAGGGAAAGGAAAAAGGCATCTATTCTTGCTCTTTGGGCCTTTTTCCAAATCTATCAAACCTCCTGTTCCAGTTGGAAGTGATAAAGGAACCCATGAAACTCTCTCTCCCCGCTGGTGTGAAACTGGCTTCCAGGCTGGGATTAGTAAGGACAGCTAAGCAGACTTAAAAAAAAAAAGGCCATTTTTGTCACAGGCTTAGCTGGTTTTATACAAGGATGAGATTTGAAGGAACCCAACTCCAATATTTCTCTTTTTTTCTTCCTTTCTTGTTTACATATTTTATAATAATTTATTTTAATTAAATGGCTTTTTAACTCAGTCTAAAAAGATGCACCATGGACTCACGGTGGTCTCTTTTCCATTCACGGAGCTCTGAGAAGACAGAATTTATAAAGTCTTGAAGTTCCTTTAGGCGAATCCTCCTCCTTCCAACTGACACAAACCATTCCTCAAGGAGATTAGATGGAAAATCTCCTTTCCCTTACATGTTAACCTGGACCTGAGGCTAAGTCTCCTGTCCATCAAAAAAGGAAGGGATGCAGCGGTTGTTGTGGTGACCCAGCTTGGCTCTTGGCAGGGACTAACACTTTGCACCAGGAACTGTACTACTGAGTGTGGCCCTGACACAGGGTGGGTGTGGTCTCCAGTTAAATCTTCCAGAATTGCAGTGCATTCCTGAGTCCAACAGGACTTAGGCTTGGGGACTTCATTTCACTTTTAAAATACTATTACTGTGCCCTGCCCCTGAAGTATCACAGTGACAACTCAGTCTTCAAGGGTCACTGAAATGATGCCAGTTAGCCAGCTGGAGGTTAAAGCTTTTAGAGGAAGATTACAGAGCAGCACGATTGAGTGTAAAAACAAAACACGAATGGAAAAATGGAAGAAGCGCTGCGGATGGAAAATGGTATTTGTGCTGGACTGATATGTGCCAGGTTCTCTGTTTGGAAATTTGTCCTCAGTATTCCATAGTATCCTCACAGTGACCTTAGAAGTAGGCATTGTATATTCCTGAAAATGAGTCTCAGAGATGATAAACGATTTCCTCAAGCTTATACAATAGGTAAAGGAGGAAGTTGGATTCATACTCACACGTAACTCCATTGTCTGTTTTCTGGGTAGGAACTCGAATTGGCCACAGTAATTACACAGGTAATAAAACCTGGGTGATGTCATAAAACTCAGAGGGACGGCAGTGCAGGTAGTGTACATGTACAGCGATAAATAATGGTGTCTCTGTAATGATTGAACCCCCACCTGTCACTTTTAGTCTCTGAGCCATCTGTGACTTTGGCCCATCAAATTTCGGTCTTTATCTAAAAACCAAATAAATGAATGCTTAAGAAGAACACAGAACTCCCCGGAGTTAGACAATGGATGAATGTTTAGAGATAAACCTTTTCCGACAGCAGTTCTGGTTTGGCAAAGGAACATGAACTTTTCTTATGGGAGAAAAGTGCGGACAAGTGACTGAAGGGATATTTTTGTGCTTCTTGATGATAAATTCTTGCTAAACTCAGCTCCATAAAGGGATTAAAACAGAGAACTGTTTCCAGCTGCCTAAATAACACCGAATTGATATGCATTGCTATCAGACTCTGCAGACTTTCCTGATTTCCTACCTAGATAAAAATTGAAGTTGTGGTCAGACTCACCTATCCACACATTCAAGGCTTCCAGGAACATGAGGTGTTTGTTATGGCTTGAGCGTGCCCCTCAGAGTCCCTGTGCTGGAAACTAGATCCTCAAAGCAACAGGGCTGAGGGGTGAGACCATAAGAGGTGATTAGATCTGGAGGGCCCTGCCCTCCTGAATGGATTAATGCTCTTCTGGTGGGAATGACTAGTTATCTCTGAGAGGCTCCTCAAGGCAGGATGTGCTTGGCTTCTGTGCTCAGATCCTCTCGCCCTCTGCCTCCGTCAAAGGGATGAAGCAGCAGGAGGCCCTTGCCACTGTAGGGCCATTGAACTTGGACTTCCCAACCTCCAGAACTGAGAACAAATACATTTTTTTTCCTGTGTAAATTACTCAGTCTGTGGGATTCTGTCATAGCATCACAAGAAAGGTTGGCATGATGTTCAGGGCCGGGCAGGGTGGCGCATGCCTGTAATCCCAGCACTTGGGAGGCTGAGGCAGGAGAGTTGAGAGTTTGAGGCCAGCTTGGGCTACAAAGTGAGCTCAGGGCCAGCCTGAACTGCATAGTGAGGCTCTGTCTCAAAAAGACAAAAAAAAAAAAAAAAAAAAAAAAAAAGATGTTCAATGGAGTCTGCTAAGTCAGGGTTGATGAACAAAGACCTCTTATGTGTAAATGTGCCAAGAAATAATCCCCGTTCAGATCTTGAATCCTGTTTTTATTATGATATATTATGTATCCAGCAGTCGGATTTTTAAACTCAACTGTGAGAACCAAAAAGCTTTAAGATTAGACGCTATGGTTTCAATTGATATAAAATTAAAGGAAAGGAAGCCTGGACGCTTACAAGTACCTGAATCCTAGGGCAAGTTACCCTGCTCATGTGTATCTATGTTAACTTCTCTACACAATGGAGACAACAGCAAGCAGCGAAGGTCTCACCAGGCTGTGTGGTGAGGAGCGAACGATGCTCACGTAACCTGGGAGCTCGGCACACCACCAGCAAGCGCATTCCAGGTTCTCAGGAAAGATGAGCTTTTATCATTGCTCAGAGCAGAAATTAAGAAGACTGCTGATTTTTATGAGCACATGCCTTATTTTCCTAGGACTTCCTTAAAGCACCACAAAACGGGTGAACTAAAGCAACAGAAATATATCCTGTCATAGTCATGGAGGTCAGAAGTGTGAAATCAAGGTGTTGTCAGGGCCACGAATCTTCCAAGATTTTAGGGAAAGGTCCTCCCTTGCTTGTTGGAGCCTTGGGTGGCCCTAGGCAGACCTTGATTTTTCTCAACAGCACTCCAATCTCTGTTTCCTTTTACACACATGGCCTCCTTCTCTACATGTCTATATGTCTGTCTCTTTCCTCTTCTGATAAGGGCATTCTGATTGGATTTCGGGCCTACTTTAATCCAGTATGAGCGCACCTTAATCTAATTACATATCCAAACACGATTACCTGCTCAGTTTCCAGGTGGATATGACTGGGGTGACACTGAGCAATCCACTCTAACATTCAATCATGAAAACCAAACAGAGAAACTGCTTTAACCATTGTAGGTCAGTTATTTTCCCTGTTGCTTTAACAACACAGAGAAGACACACAGACAGTGTGCTTTAATGTATGCCACTAATTTCTGGTTGCTATTAAAAACAGCTTTGGTAGTCAGAAAATTCTTGAGTATTTGGGGTCTGACTATCCAGGATCGGATGCGCTTAACCAGAGAAAACTGCCTTTGGCACAGCCAAGTAACAATCCATTTGGTCCCTGGTGGAGGTACCCGAGAATGCTGTGGATCACAGACCTGCAGCCAAACTTTTTCCTAGTGAGGGCTAGTCCCTGATTCTGGAAGTATCCAGAGACTCAGGCTGCCATGGGGTTGCATCAGAGAATGGGCCTGTCTCACGGTGTTAAACGGCTGCAAGTTGGTGTACACCCTGTGAAGACGGGGACCGCACAGCTTCCAGAGGCAGATGAAGTGATGGGGTACCTGGTCTAGTTATAGGGTCTCCAGGATGCCCTTGCTCTGTCTCCAAAAACACAAGAAGTTTCCCAGTCAGCACTTCTGTTTAAGATGCAAAGAGCCCTAGGAGAGCTAACACTTTAATTGGTGATCAGATCTTTATGGATCTATTTGAAAAGGACTCCCAAGGACTCTGAGAGTAGTTTTTGGTAGGGTATTACCAGGAGGGCTTTTTTTTTTTTTGGTCTTGTGGAAGATAGACTGGATGTGTATGATGAACAAAGCACAAGAGAATCATCCTGAGGGACCTGCTGGAATCCAGCCCTGTCTCATCACTGAAGTCAGTGAAGGTCGGTGAAGCGGCGGCACACACTAATATGACTTACAGATTCAACCACATACTCAAGCAAAAGAACAGGAGGTAAGGCAAGTGGTGTGGAGTGTAGAGGAGTAAGGTACAGGGGGACAGATGTAGAGCCAGAGGAAGGAGGAGAAGGATGAGAGGGCAAGGGGGAGAAGAAAGAGGAAGAGGAGAAAGAAAAAGGGTTGGGGAGGAAGAGGAACAGGGAATTTAAATAATGTGGGTTGCTATTTGCCCACCCTTCCCCTGGATGGGCTAATATCACACAGGGGGAGACGCGGCTGATCTGTCTCCGTAGGCCACACACGACCCTAAGCCAGTCCTACTGTGATCCTGTCCTGGGGCCTAATGAGATACAAGTGCATCAGAGTTTTCATGTTCACACAGCCTGGCTCCAGCAAGGGCCATCTAAAGAGCGATCATTTTGGATGCTTGTGAAAAACATGGGCTCTATTTAGATGCTTTGAGATAGCTTTTCAAGGGTAACTTAATTATATACACAAGTTTTACCTGATGTGCTGCTTCATGCCACACACTGTAACAGCCTGGTTTCATCTGGAAGCCTAGATCTATATTATCAGAGGAAGCCAGAGGAGTTTACTGAGCTCATTCTTTGGCCGCTGGGTGTGGCCTCTCATTCTAGAAGCTGAGTTGTTTGCCTGCAGCACCCAGCTGAGGGTCACAAGAGCTGCTCTCAGGCATGAGGAACCTGGTGGGGAGGCCCCAAGCTGGGGAAGCCCCAGGCTGAAGCTCCTGAAGGGCAGCCACGTCCTGGGGGTCCGAGGAGCTTGTTCATTGCAGCTAAGGTTCCGGGGTTCCTTCTAGTCCACACTGCTGTCATTTCCCCAGGGTAAGGTGATACTTGTCTCAACTTGGAGAGATGCTCACAAATACTTTCCAAATGTATTTTACAGCTTTTGATTTTAATTTTCTTTTTGGCTAAAGCTACTAATGAAATCCATTGTAAATTCACCCTCCTGCTGAACTCTAAATATTTAGAGAATATTTAGATGTCTTTTGTGTAAGCCCCTTGAAATAATGTCAAAGGAAACATACAGGCTTCATTTATCTCTGATTGGCTAAACTGAAAGGCATGTTCCCCTGCCTCTGTGTTCATGAATATTGCCTATTAACCCCCAGAGGTGTTGTGTGAGCTCCTGTGTTTAACCTAACTCTCCAAAAATAAGGGGATCATGATTTCCTTTAAATTGTTACTTACACAGTAGACCGTCACAGGCATTAGTGCTTCCTTGATTGCATTCAGACGTTACTTTGGCAAGGGAATGACTGCCTTAAATTAGCATCAAGCACAATGAATGGTAATTGCAAGACTGTCATTTCTACAAGTGCAAAATTAATGTGTTCTGCAAACCCCTTCCATTGCATGCCACAGGAAAATCACAGGACCACGCTGTTCCGAGCAACTGTAATAGCACTGTTAATATGCGATGGTGTTTTTCAGCGATGGTGTTCCTTTCCACTTCTGTTGTTGTGTTCTGCCCATTCTGCACCCTGTCTGATCTAATTTGTACGCTCATATTCTAGCCCTGCCAGGCAGTAGCCGGGATGTACAGTGAGCGCTGTGGAACAATTCTTTCTCCTGTGTGTGGCATCTTGTGTGAATAATGCCTGCGTAAACAACTCTCCATGTATTCATGAGAGTTTGACTAGGCTACTTATGTAAAGCTTCTTATTAAGAGATACACCAAGTGTGTACTGAAAACTTTATCCACAAGCTATACATTCATTTAGAGAGAGAAGAGTGATTTATATGCATTTCTATTGCAGCTTAGGAAAAGAGCCAGCTGCTCCTCTCCTCCCCACTCCCCTGGTTGTTTACATATGGGAAATGAAGCCACAGACCAGTCGAATGAATTTGTTCCTGTCATGTGGGATCGCCAGGGTATATCCCAAATGCAAATACGTGTGTGCACTGGGCTCTGATATTCTGCTCATTGGATTTGCGGAATTTACCGAGGATTCAAGGGCTCATTCAAGACTGGAAAACCCAGCAATAACAGATGTGCTAAGCTGACTGGCTGGATGCACGGTTTGAGCATGCCTGAAGTTTCAGAGGCCTGAAAAATCTCTCCTAAAGGCATCCTGAGTTAGAGTGCTGACAGCGGTGGTATCAGCAATGGCTGACCAGAAGGGCTTTCTTGCAAGGACACATGAGACCAACAACTGGTGGGAGGTAGGAGAACATGGAGACCCCTGGGGTGCACAGGCTGATTCATTTTGGCAAGTAATCAATCAGTCAGTCAATCCATCAACTGGAGATCCTAGCATGGCAGAGTCAGGCCTGAGTCCCCTTACAGGCCACTAACTTTGTCACTGTCAGGATGCGATGAGGCTTTTTTTTGGTACTGAGAATCAAACTCAGGATCTTTTGCGCTTGCCAGGCAGGCACTTGCACCCCTGTCTCCTCTGCCCATGGTGAGGCTTCCTGCTTTGTACTCTTTCAGCAAGTGCTGGATCTGGGGGACATTCTGCACCACACCCAAAGCTGCTCCTCCTCTTAGTAAACAACCGAGACCAGTGAATGATTTGGGAAACTTCTTACCTAAAGTGGGAGAGGATTCACAACACCTTATCTTCAGAGTAGAATATGCTGATTTTCAGCTGAAAAATCTTTTAAGTAGATGATCTGGGTTTAAGGAATGTCTATAAATGAGTCTGGAGAAGGTTTTGTCCTTACCTTTGTTGCAAAATGTCCCGTCATATGCTGTGTTAGAGCAGTCACAGGAGTAGCCGTGGTATTTTTCTATGCATTTGCCTCCGTTTTCACAGTTGGTTCCGTAGCTGGTGCAGTGGCCCGAGCATCCGGATTTGAAACCGGATGTGACCTTTGCCCTTTCCTCTAGGTCCAGGGTCACCCCATTCATCCTCAAGGAGCGGATGCAGCCTAGGAAGCCCTGCTGGCCTCCAGCGCCACCTGGGAATAACAGAAGGCAGGGCAGTCAGATAGAATAACCTTTGGCCGCTTGTGTTTTCTTTCTTCACCTTTTGAACAATTACTGTAGGAGAAGAGACTGCTAACGTGCATTAGTATTATCTCTTTCAAGTTGATCCTGTCCAAACAGAAGTAACTGAAGCCTTTTCCCTTAGGCTGTAAAGCCTAATTGAAAGAAAAACGCTGTCTTCTGAGAAGAAATAAACTTGCTATAGAAATAAAATGTTTGGAGGTACACAAAAACGGTATAGTGTAACCCGGCTTCCTATAGAAAAGGTATTTATAGAAATCTTTAGCTTCTTTGTTCTTTAATCTCCTAACGTTCAGTTCTATAGCATTATCTATTGAAAGGGATATAAAAAGGCAGAAAAACGTGAATATATTAGCATAGTTAACAAGTCAATTAGTGAGCAGGCAGAAATCCATTGGAAATGTGATTGTGTGTTTTAGTTCTTGTCTCACACAAAATGCTTTGCTTTAAAGTTCGCATTAAGAGTACCCGGGACTTCTTGTTCGGGGTGGCTGGAAGTTAAAATCGATCATTTCACAAGAAGTCAGCTATATCATATTTATTACCAGCTCAGGCTGGATTTCATTGCTTTCGTTTAAATGTCATTGCAAGACAGATAGCACAAACATCGTGTTCGTTGTGAGTTTTGGAATAAATTATAGCGTCAGACTGAGGGCCATGAACCCTAAAATATTAAAAGCACCCTCTCAGAGGTCATGAAAGCATTCACCTGAGCAGGATGTCACAAGTGGATTTAACCGTGTCTATAATATCCTTGGTGTGCTTTTAAAAAAGCAGCTGGCATTAAAAAAGGCATTTCCATTTCTCTGTGTGTTTGCACCTTAAATTAACAACTTTTCTGGAAACATACTCAAAATGAAGAGTAAGCAAAATTTTTGGCAGAAAAATCCGATGAGAATTTGGCAAAAAGATATTGTTAATAAAAATGAAACCCATTACTCTTTTGTTAACTGCTATGTACTAGGTAAAATATGGGGCACCTTATGTGAGTTTCCTGATCTTCACAGCAGCCTGTCAGTGTGGGTTGTTAACATTACTTCCATTACACAGATAAGGAAACTGAGGCTTACAGAAGATAAGACATTTACTCAGGGACTCATGGTTCCCAATCAGCTGTTATATCAGATCTTATTCCTGAGCCTAGTTTTAATTGACTAGTGATGACTGTGTAATACAGAGAAGAATTTGGGACCAGGGGCCCAATAGACACACATATTTCAGAGGTATAGATTTATATGCATGTAAAAATGGGCCAGTCAATTGGATCAGAATTCAGATAAGATTTTTAGGCTGGGCATTGGTTTTGATCACTTAATCAATCAAAAGGGTACCACCATAGCGGGGCATAGTGGCACACGCCTATAATCCTAGCACTTGGGAGGCTGAGGCAGGAGGATCATTGCAAGTTTGAGACCAGCCTGGGTTACAAAGTGAGCTCAAGGCCAGCCTAACTGCATAGCAAGACCCTGTCTCAAAAAAAAAAGTGTACAGCCTATTAGGCTCATTTGATAGGACTGGTGGATCAAAAGCGTTAGTGGCAGGAATGGGTTTGCATGTCCTTATACTGCAAATCCTCATCAGTGAAACAGCAAATGAATCCTTCCACTGTCTTTTTAAACTCAACTTTGCAGTTCTTTCTTTGGGTGGAGCATTGATTTGAATAGTCATTCTCCAGGGAGCACTTTATTTCTATAAAATATTTGAGTAGAGGATTGAATGAAAGGAGTCCAGTCCCCTTCTGGAGCAAAGCTCTGAGACAGAAGATGGCAAAAGAAGCTACTGAAAACAACCATTTTGAAGGGTTTCCCATTCCACCATCTGCTTGTCAGCCTCACTTCACACCTCTGAGCTGAAGAGAATTGGAACCTTTGCCTGTTTGGAAGAGTTTCAACCCGTTAGTTGGTCTTTGTGTGTTAGAATTTCATTTTAGCTTCTGCATTTTAGCCAGTATGGCTTTTGTTTTTGCAATAAGGGTTTTCCAGAGGGCTTTTCATTACATAAATGCATAGCTATTTGAATTTTCATCACTAGTCAACTAAGACAATTATATCCTATCAAAATGTGCTGACATTTCTAAATGATTGATTTTAGATATTTTATTTTCCTTCGGCCTGGTTATCGCTGCAGTTTTTCTTTATGGAAACCATCACTATATTGATAAGCAAAGTAAAAAGAGAACTGTGATGTTACTCAGATACAGCTACTTTCATTTTTGGGGAACAATCTTTTCTACTTTTATCTATGAATGTACATGTGCGTAAAAAAGTTAAAGGAAGGAATAGGTTCATAATACACACATTGTTCTCAAAATTGCCTTTTGCACTTAATGAATCATGAAACATTGACCAAACAATACAGTATGATGAGAATACCTTGGTTAAGATCTGCACAGCATCTCCTTTTGTGAAGGTATTATCATCTGACTTGCCATTCTGTTACCAGTGCAAGTTTGTATGACGTTACACCAATATAGTCCTTTTAAAAACCGTGGCACACTTGTTCGATTTTTCTTTAACATTGACCTCTTAGAATTAATCACACTTTTAAGTGTAACTGCTGAGTACAAAGACCTATATAATTCAGAGGCATTTGAAATGTATTTTCCTCTAAGAAGAATTTTACCAATAAGCTAGGAAATGACCACCTTCCCCCCACCCATTCTCTTAATGGGCAATATCCTCTTGAATTTCTGTTAATCTACATGAGTGAAGGAAAAAGGGCTCACTGTTTTAATTTGCTTTACTTCAAATACTGAGAGTTGAATCATTTTTATATTTTCACTGTTCTTATTTTTTAATCTTTTTTTTTGCAATCTTTGCTTTTTGGGGGATTAGGAGAAAGTGTATTTCTTACTGCTTGATAACTGCCTTGATACCTGCATAGCTATTTGAATTTTCCACTGTCTTTTTAAAAATCAAACTTTGCAGTTCTTTCATTGGGTGGGGCATTGATTTGAATAGTCATTCTCCAGGGAGCATTGTATTTTTATACAATAAGTGAGTAGAATTGTCTTTTGAACATCATTCTTTGTTATGCATCTTTCCACTTTGCCTCTTTGAATTTGCAGATTTTTTTTTTTCAGATTTTTTTTTCAGTGAAAGTTTTGGATGGTTATGAGGTCACTAGATCTTCATTTCCTCTGTTTTTTATGGCTCCAGCCCTTGATTTACATTTGCCTATGTGCTTCTGTCTCCTTCTCTATCTGTCAGTAAATAACTTTCTCCTGAGTTTTCTTTTCTTTCCTGCGTTGTTGAATTCTTCTTATCTTTAACTGCCATAAATTAGGACTATAGTCTAAATAGTTTCTGCTTTACTAATTAAATTTAAAACTTTTACTCCTTCTTCTTAATTTGTAAAACAGTAGGTGAAACCCCATTTGTCTCTGTATAAAATAAGAACTAAATAAATTGAGCTCTTTTCTTACTTCAGCGGTGCCCTGGTTTATTTAAATGGTTCAGTGAGCTGGAACGTACTTTTCCTGATCTAGTTGATGAGAAAAAATTTTAATCCTGAAAAGGGCTATTATATATTATGTAAAAGATAATAATGCCAGTAAAAATTGTTTGAGTTCAACTCACTGCTTTGTAGGACTCTCTTGGTGACAAACGTCATAAGTTTAAATTATAGGTCTTTAAGCAAAAATGCTATTTAACCTTTGTTAATTAGAAAATCAACACATTGTCATTGGAGAGAGCCCCCTGCCATGCAAGGGCTTTGTGCACATTAGTCAGACCTGTGATAATTACCCAAGGTGAGATGTGAGTTTAATTTGTGTATCATTTTTCATGCAAAAGGCTATGCAAGTGTTACAATCAAAGATTAATTATGAAGATGCCGTATCTACCTAAAATGAATGACACAACCACCAAATAAATGTACACAGGAATAGGGCAAAATAATCAGGTGTTGTATTAAACAAAAAAGATGAAAATAATGACCTAGAGGGATTGCAAAAAATAAACTGCCCTCAAATTCAGAGCTTAATAGTATTCCAAGGAGGTAACTTTAGGCCCAGAGCACCTTTGCCCCAACAGACTGGCTGCTCATTGGCCACAGAAAGAAGTCACAACAAAGCCCACACATGAACTATTAATATTTGTACATTTGGTTCATTATCAGGAAAAAATCTCTGCTTTGGTAGAGCCTGTAATCATACAGGGGAAAGAGACATCTAACAATAAACTCAGTAAGTAAATAAAATATGTCCTATGCTAGAAGGTAGGAACCATTGTGGGAAAAGTAAAGTTGGGCAGTGCTAAGTGGGATCTGGAGGCAGAGTGAAGAGGTGGTGACTTGAAGTAGAGCAGTGAGGCTGGGCCCCACTGCAAGGAGACAGTGAGAACGGGTGAGCGTATTCAGGAAGGAGAGAGACCTGCCCAACAAAGAGGTGAGGGGTGCCGCCTGCAGGTGAGGGAGGCAGTGGGGAAGTAGGGAGGCGGAAGGAGCGCGGTGGGAGCAGCTGCAGGGTGCTCGGAAGAGCAACAAACGGACCAGTTCAGGAGCTTCGTCAGGGGCTGGAAAGGTCATTCCTAAAATGACATCCCAGGACTTGCTCTTTCCTCCCGGTTCACACCAGTGTGATCACCCACAGCCTCGCCAACAGGCGGGGCACACTTTGCCGTTTGGCAGCTCAAAACCGGGGCTGAAGGAAACATGAGGTGTGGTCGCAGAGCTCTGGACATTGGAGCATTTGGACATTTGGCTTTGTGGCTCCCTGCCACGTGGCTTCCTTGGGTTCCTTTGTTCTCAGTATCCTGGGGTGTGACACCAGTGGAACAGCACTCACTGTGCAGGGCTGTTTGGATGACAGTCTACCTCTTTGAACGAAAGCTTCGTTAGTGGTAGATGTAATGGTTGCTACTCTTACTGGGTATAAGAAAAACTATAAAGGTACAGAACTAAAATGAGTTAAATATGGCTAAGAGGGTGAATGCACATGAATCACATAAATCCAAAGATAGTGTGAATACTGTGGGCTGCACGGTGTCCCCGCTTAACTCATCAGGTGAGGTCCTAACCCTAACATGACTGTGTTTGGATGACATGAGGTCTTTAAAGAGGTATCGAGGTTAAACACTATTGTAAGGATGAGTCCCTAATTAGAAGGAATTGTAATTGCTGTCCTTGTAAGCCAAAAAGGAGACACCAGGGAAGGGACCACGTGGAAACACAGTAAGAAGACAGTGGTCTGCAAGCCAGAGAAACCAACCAGTTGACATCTTGATCTTGGATTTCTAAGCTTCCAGAACCGCAAGAAAATAAATACCTCTCGCTCCATCTACCCAGTTTATGCTATTTTGTCATGGTAGCCCTAGCAGGACAAGGCAGTGATATCAACCAACCTTGGGAGAATGACCTTGAAATTCACCTTCCAGCTGCACTGTTTCTTGAAAGCACAGAGCTGGGATGAGTGTTATCTCTATCTTGCCTGCTGTGCAGGATGGCATTGGACTGGGGGAGCTTGGAGCTGCCAGAGAGAGCGTGAGTCTGTGGCTGGGATAAATGGAAGGCTGGGGGGAAGTAGAGGTGTCCAGGTGACTAAATGTGTCCAGATGACAAACTCTGACTTTGGCTCTTTTGCAGCCGTATGTGTCCTGGGTGAGTAAAGGAGAAGCAGCAGCCCTGTGCTTGCACAGCCCAGACCTCCCTGAGTAGCTGCAGATATAGAACCTGCTATTTCTCCTGTTCCATATGTTACCATTGTGTCTTAGGTCTTGATTGTCAACTTGAACCCATAAAAATGCCCCCATGATGTCAGTGTGGGTCTATACATAAAAACCCTGTCATCTGGTGGATCTGAGAACTCTGCACTGGCTAAAGCCACTTTTGGGTGGAGGGAGTTAAAGGGAATTGAATGCCATTCTTCTGCAGAGCTGGGTGATTGACAGATGTTGACCAGTGATGCAGCCGTCAGGGCAGATGTTGAGGATGCGTGCGGACAGAGCTTTCCCACACCCCGAGAACTGGGTTTTGTGGAATCACTTTTTTGCATAATGAGTGTTCATTCATAACTTCAATCAATAGAATGGATTTTCTGTAGTTCATTGTTACTACATGCACTATTTTATGTCCTCAGAGTAAAGGACATGAGAATATGTGACTCCAAAGTAGGAAGCTAGAAGAATATTTCCAAACAAAGGCGGAAGACATACTAAGATTCTAGAACAATCGTATGTGTCCAGATGTGACCAGGTGTGGTGGTGCCCACCTGTAATCCCACTGCTTGGGAGGCTGAGGCAGGAGGATTGCTGCAAGTTCGAGGTCAGTCTGGGCTATAGAGTAAGTTCAAGACCAGTCTGAACCGCATAGTGAAACACTGCCTCAAAAAGACAAAACAACTTTTTTCAAATATGATTTGTTCTGTGATGGGGTTGGAACCAAGAGGTTCTTTTGAGGCAGGACAAACATGTTAAAATATTTGCTTTTAAAAAACTGATAGTAATGGAATATTAGCTGTAGCAGGCAGGCACTGTCCCAAAGTGTCACATACTTCAGCTCTCAGAGATAAGTATTACTGTGAACCCCATTTAACGGGTAAGAAAACTGAGACCAAGAGAATCAATTTCTTTAGTGTCACAGAGATACATACTGGTAGTAATTGGCCAGGTTACTAAGCTTTCAAAGCTGAACTTACTATGCTACGGCTGCTATTAGGTTTGGGGACAGAGGTCATATGAGCCTGTTTCTCCGCTCACATCTAAAGTGTTTCTAGCTATTGCTGGGCTTAGGTATGGAAAATGCTGAAGAGTGCTTAATATTGAAGAAGTGTCAGTCTCTACTTTCCAGAACTTTGTCCCTGTAGCCACCAGGATGGTTGAAACTGGAAGGAGAAATGCAAATCTCACAATTCAGAGCCTTGAATGTAGATGCCTGAATCAGTCTAAAAACTTAATACTACAAGTCTGAAGCCAAAGCAGGTATGGGCTTTGGCCCCTGGACGGTGGGTGGGTGATCTTCTTCCCACTTTCAGGCCAGCAGCACCGATTTCAAAGGACATTGCTCTCTGAAGCGGCTCCGACGGTTCTGAGTCCCTCACAGAAGCTGGGACCGGAGGGAACACAGAGCTAAACACCCACTTCTGGCTCATATCCAAAGTTGTAAATTACTCACAAGTACTTTAGTACATTTTAGTGCAAACCCAAACTCGAAATGCATCATCGGCTTAGCACTGTCTGAATATTTCTCTCACAAATACTTTTTCATTATTGTGCATATGCTGTCCTGCTGGCGAATTCTCTTATATTTGAAGCAAAATAAGCATCTTCCCACTGATCTTAGTACCTTCCACATCACTCCCTCTTTCTTTGTTTCACTGGCTGTAAGGTCTGTCTGTTAAAGGATTTATTTAAAATAACTATATCTAGTCTCTTTCAACTCAGAGTCAAGATTCTTTAGTGCTGATATATACCTAGCACGTACTTTTCCTTAGCCCCAGAATCCAGACTTTACCTAAGCTGGTGTGGGTGTTATTCCAAGGTCAAGGCTGGGCTGTTGGATCTGGAGGGAATCAGCACAGCTCTGGTAAGCAAGTCACCATGGATGTGTGGGCTTTCCATGGCCAAGAAGGCAGAGGAAGAAGATAGAGGCTTGCTGTCTTAGTTAAAATACCCAAATGCCCAAAACTTACAGGGAGGAGTTTATTTTGGCTCATATTTTTCATCCGTTGTTGGGTGTCTGCAAAGCAGAAAGGCATGATAGAAAGGTCTGGCAGAAGAAAGCTGCTCACTGCCTGGGTCTAGGAAGTAGCAAGTGAAAGGCAGTGCCAGGGAGGCAGATATGCCCTTCTGGTCATGCCCTTCCAGTCATCCCCCAGTGACCCACCTCTTCCCGCCAGACCCTGCTTGTCAGCACCATGTCAGTTACAGCAACCCAAACCTATTTGCCTTCCACAAACCTCTGCCTCTTAGTGCACTGGGCTTTGGGGGGACATCCAGATATTCCCCATCACACTTGGGGGTGGAGACAAAAGGATTCAGTGGAGAGGCAGAGAGAACAGAATGGAGGAGTGGTTTGAGGTCAGGATTTCAAGGAGGGTAAAGGTTACAAATGTTAAATTGTACCAGGAGGTCAAGAAAAGCAAGATGCCAGTAAGAGGCTGTTGGATGTTGTTATTTTTGAGAGACACTTCAGGCTGATTAGTGAGTGAATAGATTTAGCTGGTACAGTAACAGCCCTGGTCTAAGAATCAGTTGCAGCAAAAGATGGCTGTTCATTGTCTGAGTGGAAGTGGCAATGAGAGACTTTGAAGCTGTGTGTGTATGTATGTGTGTGTGCGTATATGTGTGTGTGTGTGGGGGCATGGCTGGGATGGACACAGGATAGAGTTGGGAAAGATGGCACTACTAGAAGTTCCACGTCCCGAAGTAGGAGTTTTCCGCACATCCTTGGCTTTCTGGGATATGAACAGTTCAGACCCTAAGTGTTTGCTTCTCTTGTGAGGCAGGTGCTAGTGGAGAGGGCATTTGGTCATCACAAGGGAATGGACCTACCATTACAAAGAGACAGGACAAGACCTCTGAAGGCACCAAGAACTGTGGAAGATGCACAATACAGCATGGTCTGTACCAGCCAAGGCAGAACCAAGCAGAGAATGGACAATGGGGAAATTAACACATCTTCACTGTGGGTCTGGCTTGAAGTAGCAGCCATAGTGCTATAATGTTACCTTCATGATACTGGGAACAAGGGATGATGACAAATTATTATGAATAAGAATTGGTTGGAGATATCCAAATGACAAAAATTATAACTGCAAAGTAAAGATTTCCTTGGAGGTGCTGAGTAGCAGAATCAAGAGAGAGGGCTGAAGAACATTATAGTGCATTGGGATATTGGGTCACAAACCTTCCCTGAAGTAATAGGAAAGGAGAAAGACATTAAAAGAATGAAGGAAGAGTCAAGAGCTATGGAGACTAGAAGCGTTAAAATCTAACTATAAAGAAAAATGATCCAGAATTTTCTAGAATGAACAACGTTAGACTTCAGGTTGAAGGGGCTTGTAGAGTCCTAAACAGGGTAGATAAGGTGTGTGTGTGTGTGTGTGGCAGTATTCCTACAATCCCAGGACTCTGGGAGGCTGAGGCAGGAGGAGCAAATGTTTGAGCTCAGCCTAAGCAATTTAGCCAGTGAATGAAACATTATCAGAGTAAGAAATTAAAAATTAAAAAAGAGAAAGGGGTAGGGATATAGCTCAGCATGAGGGCCTTGGGTTCAATCTCCAGTATCAAAAAACAAAACCAAACAAAACCCCACAGTATCTATATCTAGAACGGTAGACCCACACTGACCAGGATCCACATAGAGAACTCAGAAGTCCTGCAAATGTAGATGAAAAAACCTTACCTCTTTACTTCCACAAACTTCTAAAAGAAATTTAGCACTTACTGAAATATTATAATAGTGGTAGTAGTACTTGTAATGCTATTATTGATAAAAGTCAAAAGTATTTGGTGTCACATTACACTGTAGATTTTGTAACATATCATCTATGTTGATTAATCATTATGATGATTAATTTGAAGTGAATGTAATTTTTAGGCTTGGCATTAGGTCTTGTAACTTGGAACACTAGTAGGCAAAATGTTATTCTAATACTGTGAATGTTTTAAATATTTTAAAACTTCAGTTAAATCCGGTTCTTTTGTGATTCTGCATATTTTATTTTATTCTTACAAACAATTACATGGGCAAGGAAACACAGGCTTCCTCAGATTACTAAAGAAACCTGTGGCCCCAAAAGGATTATGAACTCCTGGATTCTCATGAAGTGAAGGGACATGAAAGGAAAAGAAGAAAAAGTCCTAAAAGCTTTCAGAGAGTGAAAACAGGAAGAGGAATGGTTAACTTCTCTGTTAAACTTCTCAACAGCAACACTGGCTACAAAGGAAAATCAGCCAATATCTTTAGGCTGTTGACTTAAATGTGAGAACCAGCAGAGACATCCTTAGGCAGCGAGATCTCAGAAGGAGTCACTTAGGAACTCTTTCTTTTCCTTCCTCCTTTCCTTCCTCCCTTTCCCTCTTTTCCTCCTCTGTTTCTCTCTCTGTCTCCTCTGTCTCTGTCTCTCTGACTCTCTCTCTTTTCCATGGGTGAGGATCAAACTAACTAAAAAGAGAAATGGATCCAAGAGGAGATAAAAAGATACAGGAAATAAGAATAAGTGAAAAGAAAAGTGTGAATACTGATATTCTCTAGTAAGTGACCATGAATAAGTATACTCATAATACCCTACAATGAAAACAGTAGGTGGTATCAATGTGGCAGGTAGCGTGTGAGAAAAGCGGTCAGCGTGTGCTTTGACTTCTGATTTATTCAGCAGGACAGCACAGATACCGATACAGCTTAGCAGATGACACACACAAAAGCATCTGTGTAAGTCTCAACATGGTGGGGGCAGCTGCCAGAGAAACAGAAGGAGAATGTTCAAGTTTCAAATCAGTGGGATAATACTCAGTTATCAACTGAAAGTAGACAGGGGAGTGGATAAAGAACAGTAAATAAAAAACACAAGTAAAGCAAAAACACAGAGATATACCCTAAAGTGCCTGTCGTTACAATCAGTAAATGAAAAGACAAGATTCAGCGATATGATGTCCAAGACACACACTTAGACAGCACAGAATGGAACACATATATCATATAGCAAATACCTGTACAATTCTAACACCTGCACAAAAAACAAGGTAAATATTAACAACAACCACAAGGCCAGTGTGGCAGTTTCTGGAGCAGAAACACAACGGCGAGGTCAAAGGCAGCATAAGGAACAAAGATGGAAATTATAGATTGATAGAAGTAACAGTAAATCAGTAGGATTTGTAGACATGTATAACTAGGAAAATACCATGAGTTATACAACGCTACCATCAGTGGAACTATTGAAAGAGATTCACTGAATGAAGTTTAAAATTTGTGCTCAGAAACTTCTAGGTCAAGAGCAATACTTAGTGAAATTGGGTGCACACATAAGTCCGTGAGTCAGTGATTCTCCTGGATGGACATGCGCGCGCACACACACACACACACACACACAGAGCTCTCATGCAGGTAACAGGGAACATACATAAATACATTCATTGAAGTATTATTCATGGTCACTGGGTTGGGAGAAATCTAGACATTCACCCTCCGTCACCCGGAGCTGGGATAAGTGATGCACGGAATATGCACATAGCAGTAGTTTTAGGATTGCACAAACAGATCTCAGGAACATAAGGCTGAGTGAAAAAGAGTAAGAAACAGAAGGAGGTCTGTGGTACAATATTATGTCTGCAAAGTATGTCACTCTGAGAGCAGCACTATGAATTTCCAAGAACATATGTAGATTTTGAACAAATGCGTATTGGGTAGAATTAGATGGCCATAAGTGAAACACATAAAAGACACTCAGGTGGATGCCAGCGATGAGGGGAGAACAAAACTGGGAATGGTTTAAAAAGAAGGAAAAATAATAAAGTGAAATTAAACCAAATGAGGAACTCTTTCGGGGGCCGGCAACAGGACCCTGCAATGAGGAGAGACCCGCGATCTCATACGTCAGGGGTCTGTGTTGGGGGGCAGGACAGAGGGGACTGACTGATGGGACACAGCGCTAGTTGCCTGAGGGAGCACCAATAAAAGCGGGCATCTCTCTCTATCTGAGTGTGCCCTGGGAGGAACTATGGGCCTGAGTACTTATCCCTGCAATAGTTATGTTATTTACACTAAATTTACTTTTCATAACTTTTTCTTTGCAACAGTTGCCATTTATCCTCATGAAGTTCAGCCAAGTAACTTGGAAGAGAATAAAAACATCCATGTAATAAATTATCTGATAAGCTTGTTGAAGAAGTTTTTCCATGTTGCTTGCAAAATTGGTGCCTTTATATTAACATGCCTCCTCTGGGTCAGACCATCCCAGTTGCCATGAAGAAGTCAGAGTGGGAGACCGGAGTCCCACAAGTATTTGCTCCTGAGGCTCTGAGCTGCTTCGTGCAGAAGGTGGACCACGGGACTGGTTCCTAACCTTAGGTTCAAACCATTCCTCCACCGGCTTCATCACATATAACCACTGCCTTAGAAATTAGTAGCCTGGCTCCTATGGATGAGTAGGTGGTGAACAGACTGCCTTCTACCGGAGAGCTCAGAAGATCCTAAAACTACACAGAGCCAAAAGTCTTAGAGCATCCTGCATTCCTGTCTTTCCCTCATCTTCAGAACCCATGCATTCCACCTTCACAGCATAACCAGAATCACATACCTACCACTTTTGCTGCAACAACCCAAGTCTAAGGCACTGGCATTGCTCACTTGTTTGATAAAACAGCCTATGAACTGAGCTCCCTCCTCTCCCTGCCTGTCTTCCCACTGCCTACCCACAACACAGCAATCAGAATCCTTAAAAATGAAAGCCTTATTATGTTGTAAAGAACAGTTTATGAGTGAGGCAGCCAGCTGGGGGATGGGGCCCAGACAGCTGGAAAATCAGCTATATTGATGAGAAAAGACAGTGAGCTAGGAGTTTGGACCAAGGATGAACTTGGTGACTGGAAGTGCGGCCCCTTCCCTACCAAACGCTGCTTTGGGTTTTCACTTTTTTCTCCCATGGTACTGGAGGTGGTGGTGGGAATTTGCTTTTATTTGTTTTTTTTTCTTCTGCAAAGCTTCTGTGAATAGTAAATATATTAACATCAAATAAAATGTGTGTGTTTTTCTGCTCTTTAAAAAAGTACACCAGCTGGGCGTGGTGGCACATGCCTATAATCCCAGCACTTGGGAGGCTGAGGCAGGAAGATCATTGTGAGTTTGAGAGCAGCCTGGGCTACAATGTGAGCTCAAGGCCAGCCTGAACTGCATGGCGAGGCCCTGTCTCCAAAAGACCAAAAAAAGAACAAGTAGACCATGGATTTGGTTATGTTGGGAAGATATGAATAAAAGGATCAGAACTCATGCCTCTCATCATTTGCTTCAAGTGTTAGAACCCTGATGGTAGTACACACAGGTGGGACTGCAAGAGTTAATCAGTTTTGAGTGCAAAAGGGTCAAGGATGAGAAATGTGAGGGGCATGTGCAGGTGGAGACTGGCCTGCTTCATCTACAGCAGGGGAGAAGTTGGGGCATCCTTTGGGGAAGAGAGTAACTGGCTGGTGCTGAGCCACAGAGCCTAGACGAAGGTGGCCAGGCCTAGGAGGACATAGGACCCCTGGGGAGCAGCTGTGAAGGAAGGGCATTTTGGAAAAGAGCTTCTGTAATTTATTTGCACTTCTGCTTTGAATAGAGTGTACTTATTTTATTTAGCTTTTTAAACTAGACTTCTACTTAGCAAATAATTCTAGTTTTTGTTTTTGCTTATAGCAGTAGTTCCCAATCATGACATCACTCCGTCTCTATCTGGGAGGAAAGCAGAGACCAGTCAGTTGATCAGGCTTAGGGAAGAAACATTATATTAGGATTCCAGCCAGTATCTCAGCTACTGCTAAGCAGACAAGACCTCAATTTGATATCAGGGAGATTGAAAACTATATTCAGGGTCCAGACTGATCTGAAATTCTGTCTTTCATAATATTCTGACTTGCTCTGTGACTTTTTTTTGGTCCCTGTCATGCTTGATTTCAGTCTGTGATACTCAGTGGAAAAGATATTTCCTAAGATGGCAAAAATTATCAAGTTTTAAGAAAAGAAATTTGGAGAAAGATTGTATGCAACAAATATCTTCATGGTTTGGAAATGGGATGATCAAGTTTTGAATATGAATCTTAACTCAGAGAAGTAGCAGAAACACACAGCTCATTTATTCTTTCACTTAATTGTTTGCTCAGCAGATATGCATGGAGAATCCAGGGCCAATCATTGGCTGGGCCTTGTTGCTGTTGGTGTCTGCTGTGATTTAGGTCACCTCCTAGTGTGGTACAGGGACACAAGGGTACACGAACACATCACAAGTCCTACAGAGAATTGAAAACGGTGAACGAGTGGCTACTTTAGGATGTGTGGGCAGGGAAAGTCTCTATCAGGAGGGAGCAGAAGTTGAGAAAAGAATGTCAGGCAGGGGCAGGGTGGCGTATGCCTGTAATCCCAGCATTCAGGAGACTGAGGCAGGAGGATCACCATGAATTCGAGGTCAGCCTGAACTACAGTGGTGAGACCCTGTCTTCACACCCCTCACAAAAAAGATAATATATGTAAAAAAAACACATACATATATTTTTCCAGGCATGGTTGCACATGCCTGTAATCTCAGCACTCGGGAGACTGAGGCAGAAGGACTATTGCAAGTTCAAGGCCAGTCTGGGCTACATAGTGAATTCAAGGCCACCCTGAACTAATAGCAAGAGTCTGATTTTAATAAAAAGAATGGCAGGAAACCAGCCTTGCTTCTGTCTGGAGAGGACTGTCAAGCCGAGGGAACACTCAGCACAAATGCCACAAGGCAGGAACGATCTGGGAGTTCAAGGAAGGCGCCAAGCTCGTGGAGGTCAGCTAGGCACTCGTTGCAATCGTCTAAGCAAGAAAAACAGCTTTGATGAGGGTGCGACCCACAGCAACAGGAGGCAGAGATGCATTCCCGGCACTGTCTCGGGCAGAGGGACACGACCACTCGCTGTTGGATAATGACCGGCCGGACACAGAGAAGAAAGAAAGGAACCAGAGAAATCACGTGTAGCTCCAAATTTTGGCCTTGAACGAAGATGGGTGGTGGTGGTGTCATTTACTGAGCTGGAGAAGGTGGTGGAGGACCCCACTCACGGAGGCACCCAGAATTCCATCCTGCCACGTTTATTCTAGGATGCCCATTAGATATCCAAAGACCGGGAGTCCCCGAGAAAAGTGAGACCTGGAGATGTGAATTTAAGAGTCGCTGGTTCCTAAATAGTTTTGAAAACTGTTCCATGTGGGAGTGGAGCGTATCACCCAGGACAGTGCATGAAGAGGGAAGAGAGGAAGGTTCAGCGGCACACTAACATGTTGTGATCCAGTAGAGGAGGGGAACACAGGAGAAACCGAAGCAGCAGCCAGTGAGACAGGAGGAAAAGCAGAAGGTATCCTGCCTTGGGCTCCAGGGCAAGCAGAATATCAAGGGGGCATGTAGAAGACAGCTGAGGGGTCACGGGAAGAAGGCGGGAAGAATGTGGTGTAGACTCGAGGCCCCATGTTGGCTTTGACAATCTTTTATTGTAGGCAGCTAAGTTAGACAGAAGTTAACATGTAGGGAGAGAGGAGCTGGGCTCTCAGAGAAGTCAGCACAAAAATAAAGGCATCAGAATTGTGGCTGGAGTGCATCTGAAGGGGGCCAGGCCTCAGGATAAAGACGCAAGACCCAGGCCTACATGCTTCCCTAAGGGATGAGCGGTGACTTGAGATTACATTATAATTAGCACCATCTGGTCCAGTAAAGTCCAGATAGGCATCAGTTGCCCAGGTGGGTGACCAGAACATCTGGATCTATCCCTTCCTGAAAATGTCCTTGTTCTTTCCATGTAGGCTTGCTATATGATTTCCCTGCTGGTTCAATATTAGCTAAGCAGCTATACTTGCAATCCTATAGTTTGATTGTAGTTTTTGACCCACATTGTACCCATGTTGTAACTTTGCTGTATTAATTACCCTGACCAAGGGCCTCAGCGGCCATCCCATTGGAGACTGCCTCCTGGGAATCCAGGAGCTATTCTTCTCTCCTTATTTCCAATAAAACTCTCCTAACTTCTTTTGGTTCTTTCCTTGCTGTTGTGGGACCACAAACTCCGCACATCTGACATCTAGCCGTCAGCAGTTATAGTTCTCCTACGTCACTTTGTAAAGGTTTTCTCATAACAGCTACAAAGAAGGGAGAGAGATATGGATGGAGGGATGCAAGGAAGGATGGAAGAAAGGAAAGACCGAAGGAAGGAAGAACAGGAGGGAAAGAAGGAAGGAAAATGAAGGGGGAAGGGAGGAGGGGAGAGGGTGCTTGCGAGTGAGCAAGAGAGGGTTTATTTCCATAGCATAGAGACTCTCAAGACTGGAGTTTCACTGTGGAGAACAGAGGCTTTGCGTGTGACTGTCTTGCTAACCCTCCCCTTTGTGTCTGACAGTGAGCTATCGCTGTCCTTGGCCTTTGCACGTGGTACTTTGTAATCCACACAACTCCTGCCAGGCCTGAGTCTGCCCAGCCTGACCTCCACCCCGGTCTGCTAACTTCTGTGCTGCAGACGAGTAACCAAGAGCAGTGCCTCCCTGAAGGGCTGTGTGTCTGGCAGCGATGGATTACTCTGTGCATTGTGGGAAGCTTTCTGGGCAACTTGTAGCTTCCTAAATGTCCCCCTTGGCCACAGCTGTCATTCCAAAGGAGGGGCCCTTTTACAGACTGAGCAGTATCATCTTAACATTCCTCTCAGCTTGGCCAAACTTTAGACAGGCTTCCTCCTAACTTTAGGCCCCTGATCTCTATTTTAACGTTTCCTTTAGGAAACTTGTAGTAATTGTTAATTCTCTGACCATTTGAGATATAGATATTTTTAAAAGCCTTTTGGGGTGAGTTTTACAACTCAGGAATATCTTGGTCTGGGACCTGCAAGCCACTCTTTGAAATGTAAACATCAGGGAAAATAGTGCTCCTTTTCCGGTCTCCAAGGGAAGGCAAGACCCTAACTCAGTGCGGGCCTTGCTCCCCTCCCCCAATACCTCCCCTCTTTTCTTTCTTTTCTTTTCTTTTCTTTTCTTTTCTTTTCTTTTCTTTTCTTTTCTTTTCTTTTCTTTTCTTTTCTTTTCTTTTCTCCTTCCTTCCTTCCTTCCTTCCTTCCTTCCTTCCTTCCTTTTGAGACAGGGTCTCATTATGCAGTTCAGGCTGGCCTTGAACTCACTCTGTAACCCAGGCTGGTCTCAAACTCGCAAAGGTCCTCTGCCTCAGCCTCCCAAGTGTTGGGATTACAGATGTGTGCCACCACACTTGACCTTCCTTTCTTGAAGGTCAGGTTTTACTTTCTCTTTGAGTAAATCCTCTTATTCCAGCTCTTAAAACCTTTCCTGCACACACTCACAATTCCAGTTATTCGGCAGGTGGAGGCTGGTTGGATTGATCTCAAGTTTGAGCCCAGCCTGGGCAATTTAGTGAGATCCTGTTTCAGAATAAAAAAAAAATGTCCTGGGGATGTTGCTCCATGTAAGAGTTCAACCCCCAGTACAAAACAAAACAAAACAGCATGCTTTCTGTGTGTACTTTAACACAAGGAAAAACCAACCATAAGGAAAATAACTCTCCTACTGTTGGCTGGAGGGGCGATGAGCTGTGGCTGAGTTCTGGTGTCTGTTCCCAGCTGCAGTTACCTCGTGTGAACTCTTTCTGTCTATGGCATGTCATCCAGTGGATTTTTACTTTGACCAGATGAACAGGCAAGTGCTGCATCTTTGCAATCAGTCTATCTGGGATCCAGTCCTTTTTTGTCTCTTACTGGGGGCATGACCTTTTGTGAATTAACTAATCTGTGGCTTCAGTTTTTTCTCTGTGTAAGTAAAAAGGGAACTCTCAACACTACCGACATCTGCTTTGCAGGGCTCTTGTGTGGACTAAAGGAGGTCAAGCAGGTGATGCATTTGACCTTGAGATGTCACCTTGGATGTCTTAGCCAGTGCTCCTGTGGTTACAGTTGAGTCAGGCTTGTAGGAAATGATGGCAAGCACACATTTTTCTGTCGCAGCCCCTGCAATTTGGATTATATATATTTTTATTGCTAACTTCTTAGCTATAAGAAACGGCCACTCTATTGACCCACAGATTTGGGAGTGTTTCATGCCTAGAATTCCAGTTTTCTCCTCTGCACCCCTGTTGACATTCTCTGCTCTGTCAGTCACTTGGCATTTCAGATGGCACAGAAGTTATCCAGCGGTGGTTTTGGAAAGCTAAGGGTTTGAGGAGCAGCTGACCGAACAAGCCAGATTATTGAGTTGGAGGAATCTGGGCATTTTCCTGGGGCTGCCGGCCAGGCTTAGCTCCTAGACTGATCCTAGCACTCTAGTCTTTATTTACTTCTATGACCATTTAAAAGATCTTGCTTATTTCATAAACTCAGGGAGCCATCAGATGAGAGAGGTCTCGGTCTCCTGGACAGACAGACAGACAGACTACCAGAGGAGGAGGAGGAGCTTCCAGTTCCCTGGTCTCTGAGTGGTTCTTCCACTGAGTCTCCAGTCAGTCCTCACCTGTTATAGAAGAACTTGAAGAGCTGAGAATGACCTTCCAGCTATTTGGAGCTCCGTGATGCCCAGAAGAGACATCTGCTTTAGCCACCAAAGTGATTTCAGAAGCAGTCAGAGCCAGGTGAGTAGAGCTAGACCTTTGTCATTTGCTATGATGACCTAACTTTGCTTCTCAGGAGCCACTTAGAAGCTGGACATCTTCACAAATTGGTCTTTAGATCTCTGACTTCCTTAAAGGACCCCCAAACAGCGTTCCACGGTCTGACCTGTGTCCAGCGAGCTAAAAGCTGACCCCTCATCAGCCCCTGCCTTGCCCAGCTTGCTCTGCCATCTTCTACAGCTCACACTTGCCAACTCCTGCACTGGCAGCTGGGCTCCCAGCTGGAGCCCAACAGATACCTTCCTCCTCACAGGATGCCCCAGTGGCCAGAGCTCCAGACTCCCTGAGTGTCTCTGAGCCAGAGGGCTTGGGCTCAGGCCAGCCTGGCATCGTTGCTGCTTAGATAACAATGACTGTGAGTGTGTTTCCTCCTCTGCCCCTGGCAAAATCCTGCCCATGCCACCACGGGGAGCTTGGGTCTGGCACACACCTGGCTGAGGTCAGATCATTGTGTGGTGTAAGCACCCCTGCTGGGCCATCCAGGGAGGTTGGCATATGCTAATGGCTCATTTTAGGTCATTGTTGCAGCATTTTAAAGACAAAAACCAGCAACTGCTTTTCCTTTTTGTGTCACTTTTTGATTTTTAAATGTGTTTGCTACTTTTCTACTAGATCAGCAGCATGGTTGGAACCTTAGGACTTCCCAGTGCCCTTGGGAGTTAGCCTGGGTGTTGGCCCCTTTTGGACCACAGCCTCTAAGTGTATCTTAGATGTAGGGTGAGAACCACGTCTTTTGTGTGCTTTTAGTCACTTTGAAAGTAGATGGGGTTTGGCCTTGCTAACACAGGTCATCTTCATGAGTGGAGCAGGCCCCGCCCAGGGTCCGATCTGAGGGTAGAACCAGGGCTATTTTCAGACTTGCTCAGTTTTAAGTTGTGTTGAAACGCTTCCTGCTCTAGAACCCCAAATGGTACTCATGGCTACTCTGCCACCTGCCTCAGCTGCCAACAATGGCCCTGGAGCGATGCTTTCCAGGGGACTCTTCCTTGCTTCCCTGACCATCTGTGAGAAAACCTGGGATCCTTCCTTGCTGCCCTGTGGCCACTGAGGGAGGCAAGCAAAATCCCTGATGAGTAGAGACTCAAGGCCAGATCCTCTGTTGCGAGATTTTTATGGAACTACTCATTTAACCAAGAGACACAGGAGCTGTATTCGTACTAAATGAAGAAATATTCAGGAATTTATCAGTGACCTTAAAGTTGGCAAATGGCACAGGTGGGATTCAAGTCCCATTTGAGGTGAGCACAGAGCCCTATGGAAATGTTGGCCGTGTGGTAACCCAGGTCTTGTTCAGCCATCACCAAGCACATAATTACAAATACCTGACAAGAAATTCTGGGGAAAAATTAACTCCTTGACTGCAACTAAGATCAGCAAAGATATTGCAAGAGGGGAAAAGGAAGTGCTTGATCGAAAGTGCTTTTGTTAGAGCAGAACTGAGACCAATACTCCAATCGCCCACAACCTTGAAGAATAGTTTGAGATAATTGATTTTGGGGCCTCATGGTTGTTGACATTCTCTACCCCTCCAACTGGAAATTACACTCCTGGCTCCTGTCTGCTTCTTTTGGAGTTGACTTCTGTTGCAGAGCAGTATTTCTCAGGTTGGCTGAGCTAGCTTGTGTCTTGGGTGTACCTATCATGCCCAGCGCTAGGCTAACCAGAGACCAAAGCTGGAAACCGAGACTGAGCATTCACTGTCGGGTAAGAAGAACTGGCTGAGCTATCATGTCAGCTCATCCTTTCAAACTTGTCTTCCTGAGACTGGTTCACAACTGCTAAATCCTAAGAAGAGTTTTTTTTTTTATTCTTAAATCATAGCACGCGATGTTAGTTGCTGTCACCTTCTCCATAAAACCATCTGCTCCTGTGACATCGTCCTTTCCGAATTCTTTCCCTTGTGCCTTCCATTTCCCTGCATTATCCCTCCGGAAACAGTCTTTTTATGCCTAGACCTTAAATTTTATTGGTTTGTAGAGATTTGACTTCAGCTCTCTGCTTTATAAAAAAATACATCATTCTTGGGTCATTTTCTTTAAATGGATCAATGTTCCTTCTAAGGTCATAGTAGATGCTCCTCCTCTTTGTTTCATAGCCTTACTAGCTCCCCACCATTCTTCAAGATGATGACAGTGGGGGGGAGAAAGGGATTAAAGTTGGACATCTGTGTCCAGAGATAAAGTCAGGAAAATGATGAACTAAGCCCAGAAGAGTGGCCTGCTGTGAGGAAAACAGGAGTCTTAGACTCAGCAGGAGGTGGGATCTGTGAATTTAGGAAGAAACTTGCTGTAGGTACCCTGTGCGAGACGTATTGAAGATGAGACATTTATCCACTGAGTTTAGGTGGCATCCACGGGCTCAATGCTTAGGTTTTAAACATTACATGGGAAAAATGACAGTGGTCCCTTGGTTCCCGAACTGAGTTCACTTCATGATTCTGGGGAAGATGGCTGCTCTTGTGTTTGTCACCTGATACTGAGTTCACGATGGAAGCAAAATTTTGCCGAATGCTCAAATTGTTCATGAACCAATGTATTACTGGACATGCAATTTTGTGACCTGCGGCTAGAGGGAAGGATTTGGAAAGTGCTGGGTTTCCACTGAGGTTGGGAGTATTTTATTTTGAAACCTCAACTCTTTCATGGCCCCTGGCTTGCTAACAATCAGTTTCCCTTTTCAAAGTGCACCTTTGTGCTATGCTTTGCACACATCACATGAAAAGGCTGAATACTTAATTTAATTTTTCTTTTTGTGATTGTCTAATGTTTCTCAAGGATCCCAACACAAGCAGGAAAAGCCCCGTGGGAGCTCTGGCCCTTGTCAACAGTCACCACCACTTGGTGGGCTCCATCCTAAGGGTGGGACCTAGGTGGCAGGTGTGAATATGAACAGCAACACCTCACGGAGTGTCACTGGGTGGGAGACCACAGCTCACTGCAGTGACCAGGGGTCCCTCTCCAGAATCCAGTTCTAAGGTGCTGCACTCCACAAAGCCCCTCAAGCTTACTTTCTTTCCATTCAATACAGGAAAAGTTGCTAATTTCCTAAAATATGCATATTCTGGAAAGCAAAAACTAAAGACTCAACCAGCCAAGGGAACGTGTACCACTTTGAAATAATTTTAGGTTCATCAGAATACATTAATAACAAAAGTAGATTGGGTGGCTGGATGAGAGTCTTTCACAGTACTTTTTGCAGGGTTTCAGTGTCTTCTTGTGACATCTTTTTCATGTAGAGGGACACTACATGAAGAGAAGTGTAAATCTTTCTCTGCCTGGCAGCTCGGAGATGGGCAGAGAAAGGAATGACTATTTATCACTGCAGGTAAATCTGGGTATAGACAGCCCATTTTCTCTCTTCCTATCATTTCAAGCAAACTTGAACTTAGAAAGCCCCCTCCTCCCTTCCTCTTTTCCTTCCTTCCTTCTCTAGTTTCCTTCCCTCTTCACACTCATAAGCACCCAGAACAATCAAATAATTTGATATATTTTACAATGATAAATATAAAATTGCACACGTCAGAGAGCCCTCAGAGATGTCCCACCTTACAATTTGGCTTTGTAGTTGAGGACCTGTGAGACCCAGAGAGGGGGATGTGGAGCTAGATCTGGTTCTCCTGGGCCTCTCCCTTGTTCCTTTGTGTCTTAGCAGAGATGACAAGTGGTCTAGACATTTACTTTGAGAAGGATCTCGATCAAAACCTTCCCTAGTCTTTTTTTCTTTTTCTTCATTGTGAAGGTTCTTAAAACTAACGGAGGCTTATACACCATAACCAAGTGGGATTCATCCCAGAGATGCAAGGATTGTTCAATATATGCAAATCAATAAATGATATGAACACCATATCAACAGAGTCAAAGACAAAAACCATGTGATCATCACAATCGATGCAGAAAAAGCTTTTGACAAAGTCCAATGCACATTCATGATAAAAACGCTAATAGAAAATAGGAATAGATGGTCTTTACCTCAATCTAATCAAAGCCATCTATGACAAAACAACAGTCAACATCATACTACATGGACAAAAACTGAAAGCTTTCACTTTAAAATCAGGAACAAGGCAAGGATGGCCACTGTCATCCTCTTCAACATAGTTCTGGAAACACTAGCCAGAGCAATCAGATAAGAGAGAGAAATAAAAGGAATATGGATAGGAAAGGAAGAAGTGAAATTAGCATTATTCACAGATGACATGATACTCTACATGGAAGACCCCAAAAGCTCCACCCGAAGACTCCTATTATTAATAATGAAATTCAGTAGCATAGCTGGATATAAAGCCAGCACTCCAAAATCAGTAGCATTCCTGCACACAAACAACAAATACACTGAGAGAGAAATTAAGGAAACCACGCCTTTCACGATGGCATCCAAGAAACTGAAATACCTAGGAATCAACCTAACAAAAGAAGTAAAAGATCTACACAGTGAAAATTAGAGTGTTCTGAAAAAAGAGACAGAAGAAGATTTCAGAAGATAGAAAGATATTCCTTGCTCATGGATAGGAAGAACCAACAATGTGAAAATGGCCATACTCCCCAAATTGTTATACAGATTCAATGCAATCCCAATCAAAATACCATTAGTATACCTCACAGATCTAGAGAAAACATTCCTAAAACAGCAGGAACCAGAAGAGACTCAGAATAGCAAAAGTGATCTTGGCAACAAAGTCATCGCAGGAGCCATCACAATCCCTGACTTGAAATTATACTATAAAGGTGCTATGATAAAATCAGCATGGTATTGGCAAATAAAAAGATCTGAGGATCAATGGAACAGACTGGAAGATGCAGCCACAACCACGGACACACTCAGCCACCTTATCTTTGACAAAGGGGCCAAACATGTTGAGTGGAAGAAAGATAGCCTTCTTAATAAATGGTGCTGGAAAAACTGTCTTTCCACATGCTGAAGACTAAAACTAGACCCATGTCTATATCCACTAATATGAAAATGGATTAAAGATCTAAATATTAAAACAGAAACACTAAATCTACTGGAAGACAAAGTAGGTAAAATCTTGAAGACATAGGGGTAGGCAAAGAATTCATGAACAAAAACTAAACTGTTCAGGAAATAATTCAAAGAATCAACAACTGGGATCTCATCTTATTGAAAAGTTTTGTACATCAAAAGAAATCACCAATGGAGTAAAATAAAGCCCACAAATTGAGAAAAATTTTAGTCAACTGTCCCTCAGGCAAAGGACTTCTACCTAGAACATATAAAGAATTAAAAAAAAAATCAAGCCTCCCCAATTCAATGACCCAATACAAAAATGTGCATATAAGATGAATACACACTTCTCAGGTAAAGAAATATAAATAGCAAATAAATACATGAAAAAATGTTCATTAGTCATTTGAGAAATGCAAATTAAAACAACAGGATTCTATCTCATCCCAGAAAGAATGGCTATCCTCAAGAAATCAACCAATAACAAATGCTGGAGGGGCTGTGGGGAAAAAGAACCCCTTCTCCACTGTTGGTGGAAGTGCACACTGGTGCAGCTACTGTGGAAATTAGTGTGATTTCTCACAATTTCCCTTTTGGATATTTTCCCAGAAGAACTGAAAACCTCATACCACAGCGACATATGTGCACCCATGTTTGTAGCAGTGCAATTTGTCATAGCTAAATCTCAGAAACAACCCAAATGCCCATCAACTGAGGAATGGATAAAAAGATGTGGTTTTTTATACAGTGGAGTATTACTCAGCTATAAAGATAAACTATAGGCTTTTGTAGGTAAATGGATGCAACTAGAGACCATATTCATTAGTGAAATAAATCAAACTCACATGTGTAAACATCGTACTGCCTCCCTAGTGTAAGAACCTGAAAGAATAAATAAAACCTGAAAGGTACAATAGATATTGTGAAACAGAAACAAACTGCTCAAAAGGAAAGAACAACTGGGATGAGGGGAAAAGAGAACAGAAAGAAAGAAGGAAAAATTATGTATATATAAGTACACAAGATAGCTGAGATAACTGAACTACTAATTTCTACTGGTTTATTGAAAGCAACAGTTAATGTTTAATTGTTTGGTCCATCTCACATGCCTCTACATGGTTATCTGAGTAACCAATTTGAAGATAACAATATGCAGTACAACAACCATTGTTAATGTCCTACGACCTTGTTGGAAGTTCTGTATCATATTTATTGTTTTTGTGTTGTTTTGTTTACGTCTTTGCATTTGTAATTTTGTTTTTGTTCTTTTCTCTTTAAAATAAAAGAACCCCACAGAGGAAGTCATGACTCTCTGTTACAGTTTGTATATATGGATGTTCCCCCATTCGCAGGTGGGGCTTTTGGGAGGTGGCTGGACCTAGAATCTGTGAAGGGGCGTCACGGGTGTGATACTGGGATTAAGGGTGTGTGGTACTAAATTAGTGCACTGACGGGAATCAGCGTAGTGCTGAGTGTAGCTGAATGGCTTCAGTGAAGACAGGAGCCCCATCCTGGGTGTGTGTGTCACCATCCACAAGGCCCGCAGCCTGGATGGGAGAGGAATGTTGGCTGCTTTGCTTCCCTGCTTGCTTCCTCCTGCCGGCCACCATGGACTGTTTCTCCTCTGTGAGGCCCCTCTGCTGTACCATCCTGCCTTGAAACTATCTTACCATGGACTGAACCTCAACAAAACTTTCCTCCCTTCACCCGTGGGTGTCAGGTATTTTGTCCCAGCAACAAAAAAGTAACCAAGACACTGTCTTTTCCGTACTCACCAACAAACAGCTGGCTGTAGAGCTCAAGGCGTGTGTGACCTTCCGTTGGGGCCTTGCGGATCTGCTGGGGCAGCCGGTCCACCTGGAGACTCGCCTGCTTGACGTTCCGCTCTGCAGTGACCCGGTGCCACTGGTCATCGTTGAGAGGGGAGGGCGACCTCACTATGATCTCCACTGGCCCATTTCCAACATCAAATGAGAAGGACACTTCTGTGGCAGCTGGAGGAGCAGAAAGTGTGAAAGATACATGAGGATGGTTTTCCCAGACAGCAAATAGCAGTGAGTCATAAGGGAAAAACAAAAAAGGGGGAGAAAAATAGTCCATCCGGCCTCTGGTACAAAGGTGCACGGAGAAAGCATTTGAAGAACGTCAACCCGTCATTCATCACTACTAAACAAGGGAAGGAACATAAATTTGTACTGGGGCTCTATGGGCTAGTTTGTTATTTAACCTTTTGAAGCCTTCCAAGAAGTTATCATCAGTGATTCTCTTTACATAGGGAAATGGAGGCCCGGAGAAATTGAGGATACCAAGACCTATATGTTGAATGGCTTAGCTGAGTGAGTTAGTGGATCAGGATCTGAGCCCAGGTTTGTCAGGTTTCAGAGCTTGAGATATTTCAATTCTACCTACCACTGACTCCTTCGGTGCCTCTCTGGGTAGCAATTTACTCTCAGGAGAGAATTTCGAAACCTCTGGTTTTGGAGATTTTGACTGGATCTGGAATAGGTGCTAGTGTTTTCCAAAGTTCTCCAGGAAGTGTTAATAGCTAGAGTAAAGAACTAGTGCTTTGGGGGATTAGTTTACAGAATCAGTCCATCAACCTTTGAAAGTTAGGGATCTGTGGGTTGCTGAAGTGGTGAAGGTGACCTGCATCTTTGGACCACTGTGGCTGTCCTGAAAGTTGCACGACATCCTTACAGCACAGTTCCTTTCTGAACCATGCGGTGCACACTTTGGCTCGTCCTCGGCTGGGATGCTGGGCGCTTGCACAACTTCCCATGCAGCACTGACCACAAGACATTCTGCCCTTTTTCTCAGAGCTCTCCTCCAAGTCTCCTCCTTCTGCAATAAATCACCTTCCAACAATAGACAAACAGATTCGGTGGTTGCTTTGTCAACTTCAGTTAGATGCGGCTTTCTTATTTCGCATTTTCAGTTTTATGGGCAGCTCCTCAGCGACCACACCATGTTTTTTAAATGGATATTTTTCCTGTGATTGGCGGGAAGGGAAGCTTACCGCTGAAACAGCAAGCACGTCCTGAGCTCCCTTAGGCCTCGCTGGATTCTTTTCAACATTAAAGATGTGGCACAACAGTGAATTTCCTGACTTTGCTTATAAAGATATCCAGCCCTCTATTCGTCAATAAGCCTTTTGCCTAATCTCTAAGCAGTTTAATTAAATAGCTGTCATTTTTTCTAGAGCTAATGGGAAATTCAGTTTCTTTGGGCTGGTACCATTTTGAGATGGTGTCGCAAGCAATCAGACTTCTAATTTAAAAGCTATAGTAGGCAGGATTCTCTCAGGAGCTGGAGTGTTCCCTGCCTCAATGTTGAATTCCCCTGAAAGCTGCATTAACTTTACTGAGCTACAGGGATGTTAGACAAAGAACTCAATTTAATCAACATAATTGTACTAAGGGATTTTGATCCTTTGTGTCATTAGGAAGAGAACTTTAATGTTGACGCCAGTGGTGGATCCACACACACACTCCAGAAAAATATCTGCAGAACCTGTTCTTCTAGGTAGGGGTCACTGGGGCAGGATTTAGCATGCAGGCTGGAGACTGCTGTCATGGTTTTTTGGAATTACGATCAGCATGCAGGTGGGTGACAGTGTGACTCATGGGCCGAACGATCGTTCTCTGCAGTTTGGATACAGTCAATGCGGGAAAAAGTGGCCTTGGTTTAAAATTAAATCTGCTCTTCTCTCACAGTGCTGTGTCCTGGCAGATGCATTTTTAAATGTAAGTTGTCAGAACTGCAAGAGAACAAGGGAGTCCGGGCTAAGCAAGAAAATTGTTTTGTTTTAAAGGCATCATCTGCCATCAGGGAGATAGAATTTAGGGATAAATTGAGTTTAACCCTAAGGTTCGACTCAGAAGGATAAATGCTGGTCTAATTTCCTCTGCTGCTGTCGTTCTGCTATGATGAATCCCTGCCCAGGCCTTTAAACTGTCACCATTTGGAGAAATTCTGAGCTCCAGCAGTCACTAGGAAACATCCACACTTTTCTCGGTGTTTATCATGATGGATCCCTATTTCCTCCTCCTGACATGATCTCCTTAGCAGCAGTACCTTGCTCTAGAGAAGGAGAGAAAGTTGACAGGGTCCGGCTGTAGCTCAGAAGTCCTGCCAGCTGCTCCAAGGGTAGCGCAAAAAGGACCGAAGGTCATGGGCTTCTCTGAGCAACTTCCTCCCCATGGAGCCTCCATCGAGACTGCTGAAGTATCTCCAAGCTTAGCGCATCCGGCTGCCCTTCTGCGGCTTCCTAAGAAAGGGTCTGCAAGGCCCAGAGCGAGAGGGGAGGGACAGGGTCCTCCTCATCCGGTATCAGCTGCCCTGACACTGTTGCAGCATGCCTTTGAGAAATCTCCCCTCACAGGCAGCCAGCCAGTGTGTTTTAAAAGCTTCTGAAGTTCAGTTTGTGGCTGATTGCCCTTGGTCTTCTGGGTGAGAGCAACTGACATTTTAACAGAGATAATTATAGAGAGAGCCAGCGAGCAAATAAAGAAGAGGCAGCTTGGAAGACATCGGAGCCAATGACACTGTCCTGTCCTAATGTGACTCCACTCGGAGACGGAGGTGTTGCTCTGGTTTTGCCTGTCAAGAAGGAATCCCTTATATTCTTGTTTGTTCTTCTTTCCAGCAAGAAGGATGGGAGAGCTGGGCGTGGATAGCACGGCTCATCGGAAAGGACAGACTCTCAAACATGACTGCCTGCGTGCCGGTAGCGTCAAGAGCTGGGAAGATCTTGGTATCTTACCCTCTTGCAAGCTACCAGTTGGCTGGTCGGCTTCATGATGTGGGCGGATGACATAAGACTCCTGGTCAGAGGCAAAGGATTTGCACTCTCAAGTGGACACATTCATACGGTTTTCCTTTCTCCCTGCCCCCAAGTCCCGTGGGGTGGCACAGGGCTGTGTGGGTGGGTGCTGCACATGTAGCACCTCTGCTTCACAGTGGGGGATCCCTGAACTTAGAAAGCTGATCTTTTCAATGAGCTCATAGCAAACCTGCTCAGTTTTTACCATGGGAGAGACATTGTCTTTATTATCCTGGTTAGGAAACAAAACACTTATGCCTTGACAGACAGAAGGCATTATCTGTCTTCCAAAGTGCACACATTCATGCATGTGTGTGTGCATGCATGCACACGCACGTGCGCGCGCACGCACACACACACACACACACACACATCCTTAGAAGGCTTAACAAAGCTGTTGATGCTGGTACCTCATAAGATAAGCAGAAATAGGAGAAGTCATGGAGAATTTTCCTGCCCAAATTAGTCATGCCTACTTTCTCTCTTGTGAGCTGACATGACTACTAGGAATCGGTGTTTTTAGAACCTTATCCTTCTTCAGAGGACAGCCCTAGTCCAAGCTCAGAGGATGAATTTGAATTTCGCTAAGAGAAACATAACAATTCCATGCATCTTGGCAATGAACCACACAGGATGGGACCAAATATTTTCTTCTGCCAATGAGAAGTGAGTGGAGACTTCCGGTGGTCTTTTGAAAAAGGTATCTTAGCTTATAAGACAGATAAGGAAAAGAGTCTCTTTCCTGCCACTTGACATGGGTTGGGAGGTTGTGGTTCCTAATGTTGCTAAAACCACTGGGTAAACATCAGACATACCCAGGAGAACAGAGTCTGGGTCCTTGGTGACATTGCGTAGCTCTTCAATGATTTCTGCAGCCACCCACCTCAGGATTCCTCTGTGAGGTGATCCTTCTTGTTTGAGCTATTTTAACTGAAACTACATGCATCCTAACTGATCTAGGGTGTGGTTTGGGAACCAGCACATGTGAGCTGTAGTCTTAGCTTTGCCTTTTCACAATTTGAGCCTCAGTTCACCGGTGTCCAAGGGGGGACTCTATCTTAGTTTCTCAAGAGTTTCTTTCTAGATGTGTTTGGAATTACTGAGCTAGGAATTGCTGAGCTATGTTACCTCTAAATTCCTTTTAAACTGCTACATTCTATAACCCGATTTCCAAGAGATTCTAAGCAATAACAGAATAAAACGTAGCTAGTCTTCATGGTCGTTTTAGCTTTAGAAATATTATAAGGAGAAAAGAGTTACAAGATAAATGCAGAAGGTGGCATGTTGATGTCAAAAAGTACTGTGCTCTAGACAACAAACAGGAATTCTGTCGAGTGAAGCTGGGTCATGAAAGAATGCAACGGAACCACGCACGAAAAGCGCTCACCATCTTCTCCCCCTGTCAGTATAGTTCCAGCAGGTGGCGCTATTGGCTCTCATTCTAATTCATCATTGGTTTCCTCAAACAAATCACTGCAGGCTTAACATTCTGAATGATAAACGTAACAACTGACCAGAGAGCAGACTTTATTGGCTCCGATTCTCCCAGCAGGTGAGATAACATTTAGACATTAGACCAGCGGTGTCGGTTGGAGGTAGCGGGCCAAATCTAGTCACCCACCAGCAAACAGGTAGAGAGGAAAGATAAGGAGAGACGCCTGGCAGGCAGGCGGTGTGCGGATTGGCTCACCCTGGCGCACTGCGGTGCTGATGTGTTTCTCCCAGTTTGTGAAGTTCGGGAAATGATAGCTTCTGAAAAGCTCTTTTGTGCAAATTCTCACCCAAAACTGAAAACAGGAGGAATAGATACTTCAGCCTCCCTCTCCAGTGGGGAGTGCTAGGAGTATCATTCATTCCTTCTATTTCCTGACTGGCCTCAGAAGACATGCGGTGACGTCAGGAGGAGAGGCGGGAGGGCTGCCAAGAGGTCACCAAGAATCAGACAGCTGCAGGAAAGGAGCACGAAGGAAAGAGGACATGCGCGCTCCCCCGAGGCCCCACCTGCACATGGACTGGCGTAGGGCCCCATGGGAGTGACTGCACCCTCTCCGTCATCGCACCAGTGGTTTGCCTTTTCCTAGGGCATCCCACTTGTGCCCCCTGAGGGGCCTCGCCTCTTACTAGTCCCCGCCCGACCAAACCCTTCTCCTGACCCTGTTTGTTCTGGCGCTTACCGTTGCTTCTCTTCCTATTCTCTCCGGACTCTTTGAGGAAGTGGCCTCCATTGTACCCGTTTTTTGCTCCTTACTCTCCGTTTAACCCCATCAGGTCAGCCTTTCTCCTGCACCGCAGTGAGACTGCTTTGCCTCGGGGCTTCCGCTTTTGCAGTCGAATTTACCCAAGGAGCCCTGTGGCTGCTCCTGTGCTTCCCTGCTCACGAGTCTCCGTATTAGAAATACCTTCCCTAAACCTTTTATGCTAACTAGCAAACCGCTCTCTCAGCTCCCCATCCCCATTCTATCCTGATTTTAAAAAGTTATCTACACAACATGTGTCAGTGTCTCTCAGAATAGCTATGTCCTCCTGCCTTCACTAAGGCAGAGACATTTTCTGTTTTGGTCATGATTCCGTCTTTGGACCCAGAACAATGCCTGCTGCAGTGTACACGTTCAACAGTGGTGAGTTGAATGAGCGACTGCAAGAATAAGAAGACTCCTACTGGGAGTTGACCTGAGGACCCAGGAATCACGCTGTTTCTGGGGGTCAGGGAGGCCACTGGTCCTCATACGGATACTGTGATGGGTGTTTCATGAATTTTTTTTTTTTGTTATTGGGACTCAAACTCAGGACCTTGTGCTTGCCAGGCAGGCACTTGTGCCGCTGAGCTATGTCCCTGGCTCATGTTGGTGAAATCTACTTTTCCTGAGATTATCTAAACCATTTGGAACGCCACCCTGTGTCCCACAGACATCTTCCTGAAGAGCAGAAAGTAATGCAATTGCACTCTCCATCTAGAAACATGATGCAATCATTTTGAAACAAATCTGTTTGAAGCAAATGTTGCTAAATGTTGTCCTCCAAAACATGATGTTTGGAGGATAGTTGCTTGCCCAGCACATACTCGAGTTCTGATATACTCAGAAACTCCACAGCAGAACTAGAGGCAGAATTTTCTCCCTTTGCTACATGTCCACTATATTTTATTCTAAATGTAAGAACAAGAAACTTAGATAACTACATTTCTCCAGTTTGGGTCTGCACAAGAAGCTGGTGGAAGAACGTATTCAAAATATAGGGAGTCCCTTTGCAGAGAGCCTGGCTTCGTGTGTTTGAGGTAGGAGCCCGCAGACTGTGCTTCCTCAGTGCCAGGTGACTCTGACAGTTCTTGTATCAGAGAATGTGCTCCTGGGACCCTGCTGGAAGAAACACTAGGATCTCCAATTTTCCTTCTAGCAATACCATACCTAGCAATCTTTCCTTCCTTGTCCTCTAAAATAGGAAAAAATTAGAAATTGTGCACTAAATAATTTAACCTTGCCTTTCATGCAAGAAGAAGTTGTAACTGTGGTCACCAGGGCCTGGGAACAGGAGGTGGGAAAAGATGGAAGGAGGAGGCTTAATGGGGTAGGGGGTGGAGCTGGATAGAACCTCTAACGCTCCATGGCCCCACAGGGGTGCTATGTTGACATCAATTAATTGACTATTTAAAAGAAACCAGTAAAGGGGATTTTGAAAGTTCTCCACACACACACATACAAATGGCAAATGTCTGAGGTGAAGATATGCCAGGCCAGGCGTGGTGGTGCACACCTGCAATCCCAGCATGGTGAGGTAGGAGGATCACCATCATTTCAAGGCCAGTCTAGATTACATAGCTAGACCCTGTCTCAAAAAAAAAAAAAAAAATGCCAGTTACCCTGATCTCATAATTATACATGATAGACATGTCCCCAAAATCACACTACTCCAAACATATGTATTATTACTATCAAGCATTAATTAAAAATCTAAAAAATTTAAAAATTTAACCCTGCTGCCCTCCAAAACAGGTCTGGCCTTTGCCACTGGCTTTAGGAGGGTGACATCTAAGACCTTGGCTTGTCCTTCTCCATGGGAGTTTCTTTGTTTGCCTGGGAGCTTTGCATTATACCAGAGAGCTTAACAATGTGGCTTAGGGTAAGGCCTGGCCACACCTAATAGTATCTAGGATGGGAGATGGAAGATGTTCGTGTCAGATGGACTAACAGTGTGTTTTAGGTTACGGGTGTCCTGTGAAACCATTCCAGCCACTGCGGGGCTGAATCCCTAGGCCAGCCATGTGTGTGGTCATCTCAGAGCAAAGACTGAATCCTGAGGCTCAGGGAGCGGTCCCGGGTGGTCAGTGTCCCATGCACTGGCCGCCTCTGAGTCCCAGGAGGGACGGGGGCTCTCCCTCTCCAGGGAGAGCGAACCTAGGGCACAGGGTCTTTGCTTTCCCTGCACTCCCGCCTTACTGTTTTGATCCCTGTCTGAGCCTCACCTACATTCTCTTCTTGGGATCACTCTCACTGACCAGAACACGGTGGCTGCCTGTGAGCTCTGTGAGTCTCCTAGAGAGTGGCTGAAGCTGGGGTGGCTTGGGGGTGCCCCTGCTCTTGCAGCTGGGGCTGGGAATGTGTGCAGCCTTGTAGGAACTGTGGTCTCTAATTTTGCAGTTGGTTCTAACTCCACACAACTAAAAACTTCTCATTTCAGTTTAGAAATAAGTGATGGAACCTGATAGTGTTAAGGTTTAAAGATTTCAGAGAACAGACTTCTACCTCCAAGTTCACCCTTACTGCCTAGATAAAACTGTGGGCCATTAAAGCCCATAATAACTAGGTACAGAGCTATTTTATGGAGCTTTTTCTATTGTGAAGGAAATAAAAAAATAATCTTCTTTCAGGATAGTCTCAGTTTGTGAATGTAGCGATTTTTCAAGCCATATAAACATATTTGCACCAGAAAAACCAGTGTTAAGCACATCTGAAACTGTGCATGGCAAGAAAAATCTATTTGAATTTTTTTGGAAATTCTTCAAGGAAATGCCTGGAGCTTGAGCATCAATGTTATGAACTCATTTTTAAAATCTCTGGTATCTTGATAACCTCTTGAGTATGAGAAGTATTTCTCTTCATGTATTTTGGCCTTTGAGCTTTTTATTATGGTTAAGAAATAACTTCACAAACAAAGGCATCCACAGAGAGAAGGGAAGGAGAGGGAGGAAGCACTGGCCATGCAAAGATGGAATCCTGCCTTTCAAATGCAAAGCCGTTCTGATTTCAGGTTTCTCCCTGCATTTAGCCACCTTCTGAGAATGACTCCTTGAATAATAATGGACCTATATGATTTAAAAAGAAACAAGACAAAAATCACTCCAAAATGGTCTTGAGGCGATACTCCACGCAGGACTCATAATGGGGTTTCCAATATTCCCCTAGTTGGAATAAGCAGAGACCTGATAGAATGCCCCATCTCAGAAGAATAACAGAAGACAGACTACACTGATTGTGCCCAACCTAGTTGCCACCCAGCCTGTGGGGCACCTTTGTTTTGCAGAGACTCTTTTCCTTTCTAGAAAATTCTTTCAATGCCCCCTTGGTATAGCTTCAGACAAGATGTCAGTGATGAAAATAAAAACTGCCAATTGAAGACAAATAGTCTATGTACCATGGACTCACAGCACAAAAGAAATTTATTTATTTTGTTTTCCATTACAGTATCGAATGCACATTGATTGATGCATTTGCAGTGCTGGCCAGAAATTAGAGGAAGAGAAACAGTGGCATAGGGTCAATAGAGACTTTGGGAATTGTGCGATGTCTGAGAGGGAAAGAAAAAGACTTTATATACATATATAACAAACTTTCTTAAGGTGTGAACAAGTTATGTCACATTTCCTTTTGTTTTGGAATCTGCAAGAGATACATTATTGACTTAATGAATTTTATTGGCTGTTCTCTAGCTACAATTACTTAACTTTTTATCTTCTACTAGTAAAGAGGAATTGAAGGATTGAATGCTAAAAATTCAAGATCTGAGAATCTCCAGGGTTGACATTTCCTAGGATGAATATTCCATTAAATATAGTAGATCCTTGAGATCATATATTTCCATGCCTAAAAAATGCTAGAAATCATTTCACAGGGTGCTTTAAGGTTGTACCAACCAAATTCTACTTGCACAAGTATTCTCTGAAAGTGGATGATATAAAATAATAATAATGATTCATCACAAAGTAGTCTTCTCTTTGTTTTTGATCACAAGAGCTGTAAATATAAACCATAATTCCTCTATATACCATATTAATAAATATTTTGATTCTAAAGTCTATATAAATAAAACATGTCAAGATTCTTTCAGGACAAGTTTGTCCAGTTGGTTCAATTGGCCACATTTACTTTTTCCTGATTTAGTAAACTAAGGAAACACGGTTTGTCTCTAGAACTGTTCCTTTGAGAAAGCAGTCACAGGCCTTGCTAAGGATCGCCATCTCTGCTGCAGGATGGTTTGATCTGTCTTCAGCGAGTTCACTAATGGGAACAGCTTTGGGTCCAGGGTCCTCCCCCAACAGCACTGTCCACATTTCCCACTGGGAAAATCCTTACTTGGTCTTCTTAGTGACACCTTTTTTTTTTTTTTTTTTGGTACCGGGAATGGAACTCCGGTGCAAGCCAGGCAGGCGTTTGTGCCACTGAGTTATGTCCCCTGCCTTATTTGGTCTTCTTGAATGAGTCCTCTAATTCTATCCCTTTGTCTGCTCTGCTGCTTCTTGCCTAGGTTTGCAAGCAAGCTTAAAAAGCAGTATCACAGTACAAAATAAATTAGGCAGCAGGCTATTGTGTGGGTAATATGGAGAATTACTAACAGCCAGTACATCAGGATATGTGGGAATTTAAGAGTTAAACTCACCAATAAGAAATTGAAACTGGGCTTGGTGGTATAAGGCAGGAGGATCACCATGAGTTCGAGGCCAGCCTTTACTAGATGGCAACACGCTGTCTCAATGAAAACAGAACAGAAGAAAACAGAACAAAACAAAACACTCCCCACAAAAAGAACAAAAAAACCCCCAAGACAATAGGGGATTGTTGGTAAATGCAGTGCTTGGCAGTGCAAGCACTGTATTTCACAATCTTTTAAAATCCACATTTCCATTTGTGGACATAATAATCTCTCCCTGCAGAAATTGATATACCTGTGTAGGAGACCAATGGATCATATAAAAAAAAAACTCCAGGAGATCCTAGGTAAACTTGTTAACAGTCAGTAGGAAGGAATTCTTGTGCTTTACATTCTATAGATTGTATTTTAAAAGCTATAGCCCTTTTTGGTTTTATCTACAGGTAAAATTATATTTATCAATGTATTTCAAAAACCATAGCCCTCTTTGTTCTTTTTTAAAGGTAAAATTATATTTATCAAACAATACATGCCCTCATGGAGATTCTGATCTGGCTCTTGGCTTGTTGAAAAAAAGCACCATGGTGGAGTTTTCTACACTGTTGACATGGAAGAGTGTTTCTAAAATATTACATAAAAAGAAAGTAGCTCACAAAACAGTCTGCACCGTATGTTCTCATTTTTGTAAGAAGATTATAGCCAGTGTACAGAAAAATATTCAGAAATGTAGACACCAAGGTGGTAATTTGACTGCATTAGAATATAGTATAACTGGTTTTTGTTTCATCTTTTTCACTTTTCTAGATTTTAATATCATTCAACAATAAATAAACAATGTTTTTATAATTTTGAAGTTATAATCTGATAATTTCCATTTTCTTTTGGCAAAGATTGTTGACATTTTAAGCGACTACTATTTGAACAGCATTTAATCAAAGGGATTACTCAATCAAACTACAGAAGACAAGACTGCATTTAAATACAAAAAACTAGAAGCACTATAAAACTAAATCAAAACATCCCTCCTTGCTTCTTTCCTCTTTCTAAAAACTTGAGATTAAAAAAAAAAGTGATCAACCCTACCATACAATAATTTTGAACCAGATGTGATATTTTTCCTGTGAGAAGTGGGTAAAAATAAGGGTATGACATTTTTCAAAGTGAAATCCTCATAGGTCTGAGGTGCTGGCGTGTTCTGATGTTTAACCTAATGTATACAGAAATCAGAATGCAAGATGAACGTAATTCAGGGTTATAATTACACTTGACAGATATACACTGCTTCTATTATTCATTGGCTCTGTTGCACTTAACCAGAAAGACCCTGCAGCATACTAAATATCAACCATTCTTCACGAGAAAGTCATTTTGCATTTACATCAGCCCTCATCCAAAGAGTCAGATTCAGAGATCCAGAACACCAAGTTTGGTCATTTTAACACCGTTCACAAAGGTAAGTAAAATAATTCATTTCCGGAGAGGCCTCAGGTCTAGTTAGCTATCCTCTGTCAAACTCAACACAGATACCTTGTGGGTCATTTCTATACAGAAAAATATCTTTGGGCTTCAGCTATGTGATTTACAGTTGCTTACATGCATCATGATCTTCTTTCTCTACACGTGTTTGACTAAACTGTTTCCTTTCTGGAAAAATGTCTTTATCTTCTCTTTACTTCCTGTCATCCTTTAATGCAAACCAAATGCTACATCTGGAAACCGACGTGCACTTCTTCAGGTGAGGTTAAAACTTATTTTTTTTTAACTGCCATAGCACCATGGCAGAGACTGCTAACTATTCCTGAGTTTATTTACCTGCCTAGTTGCCTTCCAGCCGTAAGCTGCATTTCTTGCTCCTCACAGGTTCTGGTGGAGTCATGTGACTAGTTTCCACCAATGGGCTGAGAGCACAGGGTTTGTCCCTCTGGATCAGTGTGGTTAAGAAAGGGGGCTGCTTTTCTATCTCCCCTTCTCTGTCTGCCACCCGGATTTAGATGCTTTCAGCCTCTGGGAGACAGTGTCGGAGGAGTTTGGATCTCCAAATCACTCTGTGGAACGTCTTCTTGGACTAGAGCACAGCCTGCAGTAAACTCATATAGCCACAGAAACCCGGGGTGTATTAGTTATACCAGTTTATTTTATTTCTAAATAAAAATAGACTTCACTTCTAATTATCTTATGACTTCTCACACTTTTTCCCATTTATTTGTCATAACAAAATAGCGACTAGGTGATTGTCTTTCTCAGATGACTGAAGTTTTGAATGGATGAATTTGGGTGCGCTGATGTTACCCTATTCTCAACACTCACTTCTGGGTCTGAACATTAAAAAAAAAAAAAAAAAAAAAAAAAAAAAAAAAATATATATATATATATATATATATATATATGTGGGAACATTCTCTTTGAATGAGTTAGTGCAGTTCTTGAGTAGGTAGGCATTTCAGAGCAGAGAGAAGTGGCCGGCAGCCATGTGGGAACCGCATACACAGATGCGGGTTTAGGTGCCTGTCCAAGAGGCCCCTGTGCTGGCTGGGTTGTGCTGTGTACATCACACAGGCCAATACAGGTTTCTCCTGCTGAGGAGCATGTCATGGATGAGCCTAACATTCAGAAACATTGAAAGCAATTCCCATTGTTCTTCAACATTTCTATTCTAGATCACGTCCTTCAGGCATCAGGACCTTGACCTTCAGCCAGCCCAGGGAACTTGGAATAAGTTTTCAAAGGAGCGAGTCAAAGCTCCTTCTGGCTAGCTGTGGGATATGAGTGCTGTAAATGCCTTGTATCTATGGAAAAACACACCCCAGCTTCCTAATAAGTGACCCAGAAACTTCTAGAACAAAGTGCCCTTGTAGAACAGAAAGTATCTAAATGAGAAAATGAAGCAAACAAAACCTTGGGTATGAGAGAAATAGAAACAAATCGTTTCTTAAATTATTTAAGGGTAACATGTCTTAGTCACGATTCCAGGTAACTCCTTATGTTTTACCCTTTCTCCTGTCCTGATTGCTATTAAAAGTCATATTTTTATTTCAGCAAAATGTTTCCTTAATGAGAAAATTCCCTGAAAATTTTCTTTGTAAGAGATTGTTTTTCTAGGCATTCTGGCTGACATCAGTTGGCTAATGTTTTCTCGCATGATTTTAATTAACACAGCACTTGTCTGATGGCTTGTGAAAGCCTAGTATTGCTGTTCTTACAGTTACTTGTCTTTGGTCCTTTGAGATATTTCTTGGTTTTGAGCTATTTCAAGTAATCTATTCCCGTCACTCACTATATTTAAATGAAGCTCTGCTCCCTGATTTATTATCTCTCCTTCTTCTTCCTTTTTTAAGCAGCTTTGAATTAATTGGCCCCAAGTGCCCTCTTTAGTTGAATCAGTCCTCCAGCATTAGTAACACATACTGATTGTCTATGGCACCAACTCTTCTCTTGGAGCTTTGTTTTCATGAAAACATTGAGCCTGCAGAGACACCATTAGCTTTTAGAATGGCAGATGGAAGGTCTCTAACCTTATTATAACTTAAACTTCACAGGTATTTCTACTTTTCCTGTTAATGCTTGTGCTTATTGCTGGGCAGAACAGCACATCTTTCTCCCATTTCTATTTCAGAATGTGTGAATTCAAGCTTCTTTGATTTGTTCTCTTCTCAGTCGCCTGTGGTCTTCCAGCTGGCTCTAGGCAGGCCGATTCTAGTTGTTAGTCTTTCTGACACTTCAGCATGCCATCCGTTCTTGAAAGGAAATATTTTGTGACTTAGCATATACAATAAATAATGCAGAAAACATTAGAACCAGTGGCACTGAGACAGAAGAAAGGTTCCATCAGAAAAAATATCTTTCTGAGACTTTAGCCTTCTCTGCAATGATGACACCGAACTTAAACTTTATTCCATGGTGATAACACCACGTGGAGATGCTCATTAATAAGGATGCCTATTATTTTCCAGGCAATGCACCAAATTAATTGTCTTGCAAAACTTTTAGTATTTTTAAAGGAAAATACAGACTTCTGCCTTATTATTCTGATATGTCTTAAACCAAACATAGAAAAACAAATCTTTTATATGGGCAGGATTTAAATGGATGGGGAGCAGGTCTAGAACAGGAAAAGACACAGTGATTCTGAAGAAAGGGTAGGTGGTATCCAGGGAACATACACAGTTGGTAGAAGCTAGAGTCAGTCACAAAGCACTGGTGGGAGAGAGGTGAAGTTTGTATGGAGTGCAAAGAGGATGGGAAAGCTATGTGAGAGCCTTGAATCGCTTACACAGCTTCAGTGCTTGAATATTGTCTTGTAAGGCATTGAGGAACCATTAGGGTCCATAAGGAAGGGAGATAAAGCACCAGATCTATAGAAATTTGCTCTCATTGGGGGAGATTTGCTGTCAGGAGAAAGGGACTAGAGTAAGGCAGACAAATAATGAGGCTGTTTGAATTAAGACATCTAGTGGAAAAAAAGAGAAATTAGCGGAGTCGACTAGCAAAGCCCTAGTGGGTGAGAGAGAAAGAAGTTTGCTGAAGATTTCATGACCTTTGCGTGTGTGTTCAAAGTGTCTTACTGCAAAGAGCTGGAGTTGAATCTGTCTCTGAGGTTGCTCTGGTTGATGAAGTACAGGAAGAATGACGTTTTTCCGTATTAAAAATACAGCGACCCATCAAGACAGTCTATTCAGTATGAGGGGACCAGTAAAACATAACTATGACTTTGAGTCTTCTAATCTGGGTAATAAGGATGATAGAGATGACATTTATTGATGGTGAGGGCAGGTGAGGGGTTTTGAGTAACAGTGATGGAGTTTGGTTTTGATGTGTTCAGTTATTTAGGAACTGTTCTTATGGGTCTTTAGCTAGCATTTACTTGTAGGGGGCAATGATTTTAGCAAATACCTGGATTACATGAAGTTCAAGCATGTATGTGGGCTGGAGTCATTTGAAGCAAATGTCATTCGTTGCGACAAGGCTGTTCTTGAATACCCTTTAGGAGAACAGAGAGCCACGTCATAAAAAATGAAGCTGGTGCTTAATTATGAGTCCACTTAGGATGGGATGTGCTGAGTCACACTGTAACGGACTTGAAGCTGGTGGGCTCAGATGGTCCTGCGGAACTGTCAATGCTGGAAGAGACCTTAGCGATGACTTAGTTTAACCTGCTTGTTTTACAAGCGAAGGTGACATAGTCTGGAGAAGTTCGGGGATGGGTCTTGTGTAGGTCAGCTTAGAATCTTGGTCTCTGGCTTGCTTTTTGAAAAATTGGGTATATTTTGAACTTTTTCTCATTTGAGATTTGCTCACAGAAGGATTTTTTACAATTTTTTTCCTTGAAGTACATTTTGTATGCAGTAAAATTGTGCAGCTCTTAAGTTACAGCAATATACATTTTTTTTACATATGTCATAATTCCTTGGATCAGTGTAAAGAATATTTTCACTGCCCCAGAAATGTTCTTTGTCCTACCTTAAAGTCAGTTCTCTCTTCTCCCAGGGTGGCTCACCATTCTCACGTCTATCTCTGTAGATTGCTTTAGTTTATTCTTGAACATTACATAAAATAAATCTGTATATATGGTAATACATGTACACTGTAATGTCTTTGAGGGAATCCTACCTCTTGCTATCTATTTTATCTTTAATGGTCCTAAATGACTTGAAGTTGACTGTGTAAATTAGCTGGTGCTTAACGAGGAGATTCTAAGACACCAGGCTTGTAGGAAGGTCTTGGAGCACCTATGTTGGGCACTCTGCCTAATTTCCAAAGCAGCTGAATCTCAAGGGAGGTACAAGCTATTTTTTTGTGACTGGAAGGATCCTGCCCTTGGGGACTCAGAATTGATGAACTGAGGCAGGGGCAAAGGAATGGTTACCAAGAAGGTGACCACAAATAACAGTCTCTACCTGCAATAGAAAGTTCGAGCAAGGTCAGCTCACCATCTGCATAGGGAGAAGAAGGAAATGCCGAGTGGCAGGGGTATGGAGCTTCCTACAAACCACTGTGGGGGAGGGGTGGTCAAGGCTAGGGTTCTTCTTAGCTACCTCAGGAGTGCGGGAAATGGAGGTAGGACCATAACTCTAATGAAAGGAACTGTTTGCCCAGCTTACTAGGAATGTCCAGCTCCATCTGGAAAATTCCAGATCAGTAGACACGGGTGGGCCAGTAAAGTCTAAGGAAACTTGGGCAATATTTCATATCCAGAGGGTAAACAATCTTAAGTTTATCCCTGTAACCCCAGGATACTTGTGCTGTATGTTCATATAGCTCACTGTCCCTTCCATGAAATTGGCAATGGAATCTGGATAAATTTAACTCAATTTTTTAATGGATTATTTATATATTACTTAATAAAAGTACATATATATACTTAATAAAACTCAAATAGCTAATATAGTGTAGTTTTAATATGGAACATATTTTATCTTTAATGTATGTTTCTAAATCATATGGTCTACCATCTAAACTGAAAAATTGAAATCAAGAAGCTAGAGGAAAACATTTAAAAACCTTATGTATTCTAGTAAATATTTAGATTTTAAAATGTTTTTCTTTTTTTAGTGGGTAATTGTTTCCTTATACATATTGATGGATTTTCTGCCTTAATAAAAATTCTGCTAAGTCATCATGGTGGCAAGCCAGTATGGCGTGGCCCACTGGAGGCCCTGGGGTGGGCTCTGCCTTCCTCCTCCCTGGCCATAGTACAACTTCCTACTTCCCTGTTTTACAACATCCTGTTTCCCTCCTTCCAGTCCCCTGTCCTATCACTGCCCACCACGTCACACAAACCATCCCCTAAATCCCACCCTCAGCCTGGCCCTATATAGCCTTTGTTCCCCAAGCCAGGCTCTCAGAAGCTCCATGTCTCTCCTTTCTGCTGTGGTCTTCTCCGTGCCCACAGTAAAGGCTTGTTTACCTTGTTCTGTTTTTACTTGCACGTAAAAACCTAACATATAGAGTGATAGCACTGAGCAGTTTTTAGATTGTTAGACTGTAAAGTAGGAGAAACACTGAAACTCTTTCTAAATCCACGTCAATAACCTGAGTTGGCTTACATAATTAGCAGGAAAAATCCAGGTGCAAATACTTGATTTGTATTAATGAAAACTCATAACATTTTAAAAGCCATCCTAAATAACTCCTCGCCAGCACCACAGCCCAGTTAAGTGGGATTTGCCATTCCTCATGTCTGTGCAGGCAGAGCTCTTCTAATATAAAAGTTGTCCCAATTTTGAAATAGTGGAAGATAAATTGCCATTAATTTACTTCTTCTGATTCATCAGTTTCTATATATTACAGTGTATTTTTCCTGTAACTTTCTTCAGCATATGTATTATAGAAAGCTGCATATTGGAAATGAAAACTTTCCCTCAGTACCTTTGCCTAAGATTAGTAGGATATTGGATTGCTGTCTCTACATTTTTGGGGAGATATGCCAGCTAAATGCAAAAATTTTCTCTGCGTCATCCTGATACCCAAAAAGGCTCAAATTTGGTCAACATGGAAGCTTCTGCAAATGTATTGCAAGGATTTCCGGTTTCTTTTCCTGAATGTTTCCTATTTAATAAGCATTCCCTTTAAAAATTTTCTCCCAAAAATCCTCTTCATGAATTTCCTCTGAAATTTTTGTAAGTTGTTAAATAGTAAAGACCCCCAGGTCCTTGTTTATTTATCCTGCACATCCAAGAGAGGTGTTCCTCTGCTTGCAGTCTACTTAAGGGGACCCTAAATTATGACCATCAGCACTGCAGCCTCTTCCCAAGCGGGCCATTTCTTGGGGCTGGGAGAGCAGTTGGCCCCCCTGCCCCTCTCAGTGCCTTTTTCATTCTGTGGGACTAGAGCTTTCATTCAGCAGCACCTCCCCCCCCCCCCACCCTCTCCTTGTTCTCATGGCTATTACCCTTTGATCCCCAGGACTGCCCTGACCACTTCACCTCTTGGTGTCAGCACCAGAGAGCTCGACAGTGATGTAGAGACCACCCAGCACTTGCGCTTCCTCCACAGTCTTCTGTAGAACCTAGCCTCTCACTTGTGTGACCAGATCATGCGTCTTAGGTCTTAGCACCTGGACTACTTCCCTGGGGAATCTCAAATCCCCAGTCTTTCCTACTATGTTCTGTCTTTGTCTCTTTCAGTGAATTCTCTGTCTTCATTTTGATCCCCAGTCCTTCAGTTGTGGTTTGCTAGGTTTGCTATGGCTTGCTACTTAATTGATTCATTAAACAAATGTATATTTGGCACATACTATGGGCCAGCCCTTGTTGTGGCCCAGGACACGGGATGTAAATGGTGTCCCACCTCCCTCTCAGCTTTGGTGTATGATGGAGCCACACCTTCCTGATATGTCCCTTCCTGACATCTGCAGTGCTCTAGTTTTTCCCCCTTCGGCATCCTGAACCTTAGTGATTCCCCCACCATTTGCTTTGAGGCTCAGTTAAAATGAGATCATCTATAGAGAAACTTGTCTTATTCTCTAATCAGAAATAACTATTGCCTTATCTAGGGTTTGAAACCACAGCATTTTGCTCAGGATTCTAATATTTATTTCAGCCTATTCAAAATATTGCTTTATAGTAACAGAATTTCCTGAGCTGGGTCTCTGGACTGAGTGGGTCTTATTTTTCCTGTGTCCCTTTTTGCATATACATAAGAGATAATCAGTAACCATGGGTTGCATATTTAGATCTCCATATATTTAGAATCAAAGCTGAGACCTGCCTAAAAAATCCCCTATGGCTTCCTAACACCCTGTACCCTAACAATACCAAATGCTTGCGGGCTTCTGAGCCCCTATCTTGTTCCACGCTATGAGTTTGTTTGCACTATCTTCTGCTCCTAGAATTCTTTACTTTTCCAGTTAATTTCTTTCCCTGTTCCTTATGATTCAACTCAGATGTCACCTTCCTTCCTCTTCATCCTCAGGATGAGTTGCATACTTCTCCTTTGAGGGCTTATAATGCCTCATGCTTTGTATTATAATTAACTTATTATATTTAACAGGGAAAAACACTGAATCTGGAACCATCTGTATCACCTGTGTGCCTCAGTTTCCCAAATGTGTAAAATGTGGACAAATCTTGTTATGAAATCTAAAAGCATTAATACTTACAAAAGTTTAGAAAATGGAAAGATATTCCTTGATCATGGAGAGCAAGAACCAACACTGTGAAAATGGCCATATTTCCAAAACTGTTATACAGATTTAGTGCAATCCCAATAAAAATGCCGTTAGCATGCCTCACAGATCTGCAGAAAGCATTGTTGAAGTTCATTTGGAAGAAGAAGAGACATGGATGAGCAAAAAAATTCTGGGCAACAAAGGCAAGTGAAGGGACATCACATCCCTGACCTAAAATTATACTACAAAGCTACTGTGATAAAATCAGCATGGTATGGGCCAAAGAACAGACCTGAGGATCAGTGGAAAGAACAGAGGATGCAGAGACAACTCCCAACACAATCACCCATCTTATCTTTGACAAAGGAGCCAAACTGGAAGAAAGACAGTCTCTTTAATAAATGGTGCTGGAAAAACTGGCTTTCCACATGTCAAAGATTAAAACTAGACCCATGCCTATGACCACACACTAAACTAATGTCAAAATGGATCAAAGATCTAAATATTAGAACAGAAACACTAAATTTAGTGGAAGAGAAAATAGAAATCTTGAAGACATAGGTGTAGGCAGAGACTACGAACAAAACCTACATGCCACAGGAAATACTACGCAGATTAACAAATAGGATCTCAGCTTATTAAAAAATTTTTGCACAGCAAAAGAAATCACCAACAGAGTGAAACAACAACCCACAGAATGGGAAAAAACTGTAGCCAATTGTCCTTCAGAGAAAGGATTAATATCTAAAACATATAAAGAACTGAACAATATCAGACCTCCCCAAAATCAAAGACCCAATTCAAAAATGGGCATCTGAGATGAATACACACTTCGCAGATAAAGAAATACAAATGGCAAATAAATATATGAAAAATGTTGAACATAATTGGTCATTCAAGAAATACAAAATAAAACAACACTGAGATTTCATCTCACTCACAGTAGGTCTCTGTGGGCCTGCTCTTGGAAGGGAATGCTGGTCTCCAGGACTGAGTTCTCGGGAGGCTGAGCTGTTATAGGAGCCTAACCCTGACCTTGGAGCTTTTCTTTGACTTCCTGTTTGGCTATGAACTTACTCGCTCCTATAATCCTGTGCCACCACCATTGCCAACTACCATGAGGTGATGCGTCAGAGACTGACCCTCGCCAGAGCCTGAGTGAGTCACACCCTGTAGATGCCCAGTACCCAAAACTGAGCTCAGTACATTCTGGAAAATCAGCCTGTCCCAGTAGTGCATTATGGGAACCCAAAGTGGACTAATGCTTCTAGTCTTTTTCCTGGTGAATGCAAATCCGATCATGCCCTGTCCTACCTCCCCGTGTCTTCCAAGGTCGAGTCAATCAAGTGCTCCTCCAGGCAGACAGCACAGGGTGCCAGCCCTGCCTGCGGCTCTCTCTCACACTTCTGTCCTCTGCATCTGAATCTCCCAGGCCTGCAGTTCTGCACCTGGTAATTTTACTCCTTTGGTGCTACCCTGAACTGTCTTTTCTTCCTTGATTCCTGTTCTTTCCTCTCTTTCTTTGTCTTCCTGATTCCTGCTCATCCATCACTATTTAATTAGAGCATTTTGTTCCCTGGAAAGCACTCCTGTCACTCTAGTCAGGCTTACATGTTCCCCCTTGGTGCTCTCAGACACTCTCACTGTCTGCTGCTGGAGACGGTGCACTTCAGCGTCCTCAGCAGTGACTGTGGGACGCAAAGTGTTGGGGTCAGACAGCCACTCTGCACTTTCTAGCTGTGTGACCTGGCTGGGCCACTTCCCCACCCTGTGCCCAGTTCCCTGGTGTAGATCAGGGTTGAGAATGGCACTGCCCAGATCAGAGGGTAGGGAGAGAGCGCTTGGACTGAGGCTTCGGACACAAGTGTCTCAACAAAGCCCAGCTATTTGATTATCATCATATCCTTTGATTTACCTCCTTGTTTTCCAAAACGGACAACTTTGAAGGAAATCAACCTCTTCTGGTTTGTGTTCCCTTAGCACCCAGCACAGTACCTGAGACCCAGTAGATACTTCATAGGTACTTGAATGAATGATTAAACATTAATGGTGAATAAGTGCAATACAAGAGTTAAAATTTTACCTTTACCGTATGCGCACAAGTAAGACTGCCCTCATTTTATCTTATGTGTTTTTCTATTTGCAAGTAAACTGTCAGTGGCATCTCATTAACTTATTGTACACAGGCTTCCTGTTCCGTGAGTCCAGAATCCTCCACTTTTGACAGAAGGGCACAGTGTAGTTAATTAACAGGGCTGCTCTTCTGGAGCACAGCAGGAAGGCATGCACTGTGGCACAATTCCTTTGAGGCACACGCAGAGAAACAAAATTTGAATTCCTCTCAGAAAGAGATCAGAAAGCTTAGCAAACTGAAGGAGGAAAGAGGAGAAGTGGTTTGCAGAAGTTTGAGTGCAGAAATCTCCTTTCTGGAGCCCTCTGGTCACAGACACTGCCAGGAGACAGGTAGGTGTGTAGGGACTGCTCGGCATGGGCAGAAGTAAATGCCAGGGGTCCCATTGGGGCAGTGCTGGGCTGTTGGAAGGGAACTGTGGTCACTGTGGGAGCAGGAGGTCTTACTCCTGACTGTTTCTCCCCATGTTCTCTGTGGAAGAGGTTGAAATCAAAAGTCAAAGCATTTTGAGGTAGCCCCAAAATATAGGCCAGGGAGGGCCGGAGACACCTGGCTTTCGTCACATCTACCTCTCCGAACTGTGGCCCTATGGGAATGTGCATCCGTTTTGCTGTATGTATTGAAGCAGCACCAGGTCCCCACACACCACATGCTGTAGTTCATGTGCTGAGGGCTGTAGACAGTTCTGTAGTGATCTGAAGAGCGGAATGTCCCGACCCTGTGAACAGCCGCCTGGCTCATCATCTCTCCTCTAAGTTCTAACAGACAAAAGGGTTGCTTTGTTTGTGTCCTCTCTCTCGCCTTTCTCCAAGAACCTTTTCGCACATATTCTTTAAAATACCCAATGCCTTCTGGGCCTGGTTGGTGCCTTCTTATAATCCCAGCACTCTGGAAGGCAGGAGGCTCTCAAATTTTAGCCCAGCTTGGGGAATTTAACAATTTAGTGAGACCCTGCGTAAAAACAAAAGAAAAACAAAAACAACCAAGAAACCCAACACACAAAAAGAAAACAAAAAATATTTCTAAAACATGGCTGAGCTGTAGCTCAGTGCAAAGGCTCTGGGGTGAACTCCAGTACCCAAAACAAAACAAAAGATGCCCAGTCCCTTTCTCAGAAGACATCTCACTGTCCTACCTACTCTGATCTAAGTTCTTGACAAATAGTTGGACTTATCCCCCTTCTCTCTTGTGGTTTGGATTTCAAAACTCCTTTGAGATTGGCAAGATTCTGGTATCCAACGCTGCTTGCCTCTGTGTTTATAAACCTTCTTTGTCTCTTAAGTGACTCAGTTTCTCTGAAAGGTTCATATCTTCTTGAACGTGCCACTTCTTTTTTACTTTGAAGAAGTTTCTCTCATGTGCTGGTGATATAGGTTAGCAGTACAGCACCAGCTTGGCAAGTGCCAAGTCCTGAGTTTGATTCCTGATAGCAGCAACAACAAAAAGGAAGACGTTTCTCTTGAATACAGAAATCTGCCTCCCCTCCCCCACGGGCAGGTTGCTTTGACCCCAGTAGAGACACCACAGGATACCGATGTCGAGATGCCATGTGGGGTGTCTTATGCCCAAGGGGTATTTGGGGAGAGATCAGGCTCAAATCCATGCTTTGAATGACCTACGGGCCTTCACCCAAAGTAAACTGCATGACAAAGAAAATAAACTACGTAACAAGAAAAAGCCTGTAGAAATTTACCCTGAGATAGGATAGAAAAAAATAAAGACATATAGAAAGGAGATAAGGAAATCAAAACTAAAAATGGTACTTTTAAGAAGATTACAACTTCTGGGACAAAGTTGAAGTTACCCAAGGTCACCCAGATCTGCCTTCCCTTGGTTAATTCAGGCTCCTCTCCTTTCAGACCCATCACACCCCAAATCCTGCAAGAATACTGTATGTCCATAAGTTGGCTTAACTGAGGAAAGAAAGAGCAGGAACCTGGTCCTCAGATAAAGCAATAGGCTGAGGGGATTTTCAATTGTTTGTAGGAGAATGAATGCACCTTGAGGCTGTAGTGTGGAGTGAAGTTAATCAGACACACAGGCTTAAATATCACGTGAGTTCTCTAGCATGAGAAACCCACATCACAACCAAAGAGCAAAATAAAAGATTGACTAGGGAGATAGATCTTTCTCAAAGGGGAAGAAGATCAAGAGACGGAAGAGGGATGGAGAGGAGGGAAAGGGGATGAAAAAAGGGATTAACATGTGTTATGTACATGTACCAACTCCACACATGGAATTGAAACATCGTGGATTACACACATGTACTAATAAAGATTTTAAAAATGGGCCCATGTCTGTAATCTGGGCTAGCACCCTTATGAGGGTGGAGTGGGCCACATTTTCCTGGGGTTTCCACCCCCTCAAGAGAAACATAAATGATCTAACTTCCAGGAAATAAGGTGCTTCTCTCTTGAGGCCCTGCATTCCATTTTCAGCATGTGCACTTTTGAATTCCTGCCTAATAAATCCTTTATCCCTCTCACTAGTAATGAGAATCAGTCAACCTGCATGTGAAGTTATTCTGCTGAGAGGGCAGGTTTCGGTTCAGGAACTTCCTCAGATTCTGTCCAGTGACAACTCCATATCACAGAATTGTCACATTATGGAAAAGACCTAGAAGCCTTTGAAAACATCTCTGCACACTTTTCTTAACCAGAAATGAGTGAAATTCTTTGATGTGAGTGCTAACGGGAAACACCTGTCCTGTCTGGATTTGAGTTTTCTATTTCTCCCTTCCAGCTTGGCTTCACAAAACAAGAGATGAAAAGTAAAGAGAGGAATGCAAGCAATTTTATAAAAACTTACAAAATTACTCAAACACAGAATCATCAATTTTCTTTTCTGGCCATGAGCTATTTCTAAAATGTGATCCAAAGAACGGAAAAGCTTTCTAGTTTGATTCAATTAATTTTAATGGTGTGAAGTGAAAATCCCTTTTAAATAATTCTAGTCCGTAATTTAGTTAAGAATTTTAATTAATTAATAACTTTAATTCTAGGGTGAGAATATTTTCAGTCTCCCTTTCGGTCAGATCTGGCTCAGATCAGACCCATAATGAGCAACCTTGGGAAGGTGATTATTTACAATGCCTAGTAAAAGCTGAAATGAATGCTTCCCTCGCTTCATTGTATCCCCACAACAACCCCCACACACCAGCACCCCCATTTTACCATACCAGAAGTTGGCATTCACAGAAATTAAGCAATTCATTCAAAATTTGGGTGTGAACTTGAGAATGCTAACTTCAAGTAACTGCAAAGTCCTTATCCTGCTTCATCACAATCTCCCAAGAGAGGGAGAGAGAGACAGAGAGAGAGAGACAGAGAGAAATGGAATTTCATCAGCAAGATGTTCATCTTGGATATTCTTCTTTTAATATCACATTGCATAATTCTAAGCACAAAAGCAGAAAAACATCCCACCAGACATCAGGTAATATTATGAATTGGGTTTGGAATCATCTTTGGACCAGGCCCAGTAGTGTAGAAACTCAGATACAGGGTCACAGTAGGGAAGGCTGCTTCGCTTCCAGACATGCTCAGCAGGGGACCTAGATTTTGTAGTGGGGACACAGGGTGCAGCATTATCTGAATGGCCAGGAGAGCCCTGGTTTGCAAACACTCACTTCACCTGGAAGCCGGGTGGGCTGTAAATTCCTAGGGCTGAGCTTAGGCCCTGCGGATGAAAGAGCCTGTGGGAAGGCAGGAGTTGCACTTTTGCAGTGTGTGGGCGCGAGGCCTCTTTGTGTGGGCGCGAGGCCTCTTTGTGTGGGCGTGAGGCCTCTTTGGGAAGACTGCACTGTCAGCATTTCCTCCGATAACTGGTCTTGGAGCTGCCTCCGCCAGGCAGATGTTATTATTTACGATTCAGTTTCCTTTGTGCTATTCCCTTCTCCTTTTCTGCTTCTCAGATCACTTTGCACACTCCTCTGTCTATGCATGACCCGTCTCCTTGGAAAACAATGCCGTCAGAGGACGAACCTCTTATCTGTTGCCCTCCCCTGCCTTGGGGTAGTAAAATCCGCCCCCATCACTTGGAATGGGCACCTCTGCCTGGACCTGTGTCCTTTTCTGTGGGAGCTTGCCAAGGACCAAGCTCGAGTCTGCATTCTAGCCCTGCTCCTGGAACACAGCAAGGACCATCCGTGTTCCCATCACAAGATGTCATATCACCATTTTGGCCAGGACCAGCCGGCAGGCACAAAGGTGCCGCTCAAAGTTGACAGAGAACAAATACTCACATTTCAGCTCCAGCTTGATGAAATCTGTGTTCCCCAGGTTTTCAAGAAACACTCCCCGCGGGATTAATGTCTTGAAATAGAAAGAAATATCTGCGCTGGTTTCCCCTTGGAAAGTGGAGAAGTGCAGGTAGGATGATGGGTTTGGGAAAGAGGCAGCATTCCAGTAATTCCCTGGGGGAAGAAGAGAAAAAAATAACCCCATTAATTTGCACTTTGATTAGGGTAATCATGCGAAAGATATTCACGTCTTGAACTTAGTTATCCTGCTTTGACCATGGCCTGGTTCCCTCTCATCCTACTGCGAGGGATTTTTTGCATTAAGTTCCCACAAACATGTCTCTGAGTTTCTGAAAGTTACACGGATGTGCATATAAAAGAAAGTGCATTTACTGTATACATATTATTTTGATTTAACAAACAAGATTTATGTTCAATTAAAATATTGATACATAAAATTAGTATAAAATATTTTGTTAAAGATTTTTTTTTTTTTTTTTTGCGGTACTGGGGATCGAACTCAGGACCCTGCGCTTGCTAGGCAGGCGCTTATTCCACTGAGCTATATCCCCAGCCCTTTGTTAAAGATTGAGAGCTGATGTTCCTCCAGTCCTGAGGGCCTTGGGAGACAATGGCGGGAGGTGGAAATGGAGACAAGTCCCTGGTGCTGCTGTGTAGGGTGGGGGTTGGGGACTCTTTTGTGCTTGTGCCTGTGTGCTGGTGGCTTTGATCTGGTGCAAGAAGCATTTGGGCTCCATGGAAGGATGATAAATGAGGAAAGAAGCCTGTGGCACTGTGCTCGTGATTCTTATCTATCTCTGCCTTGGTGTAACCATTACCTGGTCCTGCATCAGCAGGTGCTCACACACCTGGCGTAGGGGCTCACACACCTGGTGTAGGGGCTCACAGACCTGGTGTAGGGGCTCACAGACCTGGCGTAGGGGCTCACACACCTGGTACAGGTGCTTCAGGGGTACTCCTGGGGAGTCAGAAGCCCTGAAGAAATGGGGGCTGGGAAAAAGCAAAAAGTGACCAGGATAGTTTCTTTAGATTCCCTTCTGTAAGCCCCCCAAATGAATTGCTGTAAAGAGAGGGTCTCCTAGTCAAGCATGGCAGCATATGCTTATAATCCCAACACTCCTGGGTTTGGGCAGGGGGATTGCAAGTTCAAGGTTAGCATGGGCAACTCAGTGAGATCCTGTCTCAAAAATAAAACTAGACATTTTAAAAAAGGTCTTGGGATACATCTCTGTGGGAAGGCCTTGGGCTCAGTACCACTAAAACAAAAACCACCACCACCAGCGGCAACCCCCCAAAACAAAAAGCAGCCAGCCAACCAACCAGCCAACCAACCGGGCTCCTCCCTAACCAGCTCCTCTCTGGGAAGCCCGGCTCCCTCCTGGGAGCCCCAGCACAGCCCTCACTTGTGCTTTGGGGGCAGATGGAGAGCGACAAGCTGAGCTCGGCCAAGGCGCTCTAGTCCGCCTCTACTGTGGAGCTCTCAGGGAAGACAAGAGGGCACCCGCCACTCCTCTCCATTCATTGCTACCGAGGAGCCAGTGTCCCAGGGGAGCCATAATCGACAGGACAAATTAAAAACACTGGGTTGGATTACTCAGATTCTCTCAGGACAGATGGATCAAAGAAATAGCAGGAGACCACAACTGGACTCTCTTCTTCATCTCCAAGGGAGAAATTTCTTTTTAATGTGCACATTTCTGGGTACATTTACTATCGCACCAGGAGACCAAAATACATGTGCATATTTTAAAATAGTAACTAAAGATGTTAGTTTTAATACAAGGTCCAAAATTTAAAACACAACAGTTGCTGTATCTTTTCTCCAGAGAGCATGGTGAATTAACTAGTTCACTACATTAGTTTCTCTTCAGACCTACACTACATATTTCCTTTAATAACAATTACGTACATATGCAATGTTAAACCCAACTATTATTTTTAAACAAAAGTTACTCTTTGCGTTAGTATTTCTATATAGTTTCTATAAAGCCATAGTTTTAAATTAAAAATATTTTAATATCTTATATATTAAAACACCTTATTTAATTAATGCTGTTTTTCTCTGTTTTTACAGATATATAGGATATGGCAACATCTAGGTACATATATGAAATGTTTAAAGATAAACATACCCTAGACAGGTATAGTAAATTTTTAATGAGTTTACGTGAGCCTAGGAATTCCAAATTGGTCATAACCAGGCTGCTAGTGGTTTGGTGCTCCAATAGTTGAGGGCAGGAGAGGGAATTTTATAAGGTGTAAAAGCAAGGTGGACAAAACAGTCGTTCCTTGGTATCTATAGAGATCGATTCTAGGACTCCCAGCAAATACCAAATGTGTGGATGCTCACTTCCCTTATATAAAATGCAGAGATATTTACGTATAACCTTGTACATTTACTTGTCTACATTAAATCATCTCTAGATTACTTATAACACCCAGTGCAAGGCAGGGGCTAAGGAAATAGTTGCTCTACTCTATTGGGTAGGGAATAATAAGCAAAAAAGCATTTGTATGTGTTTAGAACTGATGCAATTTTAAAGAATATTTTTATCAGGAGTTGTTAAACCCATGGACAGAGAACACAGGGCTATTGAAGGTTGACTGTATTTGATTGATTCATGTAGAAAATCCCTGTTTAGAAGTTAGTTGGTGGTTTTGAATTGATGAAGCTTAAGTTTCATTTCACTAGGTATATCAAATTGGGTTTCAGTGTCCAAGGAATTTGTATCTTTCAGCCTCGTTGTTTAATTCATGGACATAAAGTTGTTCATAATATCTCCTTAGCATCTGAAGTTGACTCAGTTTAATGGCCTTGCTATTAATCATTAATTAATAGCAGCTAATACACAATCAGTGAGTCAGTGTAAAATATCTGTAGAAATCTCCAGTAAGATGAAAATCCTGGTGGTAAATTTGGAGGGATTAACTGCACTAAAGGTATCTCAAAAGTCTTAGTGCAATTTTAAACTGCTATTTAACTGCAAAGTCATAGGTGTCAGTACGAGAAAAGTAGGTTACTTTGTTTTTGGGAAAAAGAATATGATATGGTATTAGACAGAGCAATGCTGGACAAAAAGGGTCTTTTCTAACCTTGAAGTTGCTATCACTGGAGGCCTAAGCCTTCCTTCTGGCTCAGAGTCTGGCTTCCTACAGGACAGAGAAGTTCAGGCACAATCACCTTTACTGGCTGCTTGCAAAACTCTTGAGAAAACATAAATCAAATGAGCATCCCTCTCACCCAGCAAAGAATCAGTCTCAAGGCTGGGAAAAATGAAGATGAGTCACCTGAGGCCAGAAGGATTCTGCTCCTCCTAATTGGTTGAGAGCCCCTTAACCACCTAAGCATCTGCAGTGATCTGAGTCCCCAGCCATTCTTCAGCCTTGAGCAAAGCAATTCTGTCTCTTTAGGCCGTATCCCCAGGACAGGAATATAATTAAAGTTTCAATCCAATCAAATATCTTATTTCCTGAGATGCTGATGGATTAACAGAAGGGCAGTTGTCTAAAATGATTCTAGAAAAACGAAAGCTAAAAGTAAAACATGCCAGCATTTATTTGAGGTCCAGCACTGTTTATTCAGGCAGAAATATCCCCAGAGAGGAGAAGGGTGGTTTGATCAGTCTCTACAGGCCACAGTTCCATTTGCTCTAATTCTATGCTCACTAAGCAACTTCAATCTAATTTTTTCTGTTGAATAGACTTCTTCCTGGGAAATCATGTCTGGTACAAATGGTGTTTACCAGGATCCTGCAAATGTCTGGATGACTCTATGCTACTTTTCGAGTTGTCGCTACTGCGTTGTCCCAAATATCTGGATACATTTATTAAATCCAGATTTTTTTGGCCATCCATAGTGGGAACTCCACTCTGGATTAGCCTGGTGGTATCCAAGTTGAGGTATGTACTCCCAAAATAATGAAGGTGACCCAGAGGACATTGGAACTTCCACTCGTATATTTTTAAAAGCTCATCCTCTTAAATGACTATTTGAGTTACACTTTGCAATGTAAATAACATATAAGTACATAGATATAATTTGTAAGCAAACATGCTTAGTGGGATGTGGGTTTACTTTGGTTTTATAAAGAAAAAAAGCTTGGATGCTTCTGGTCCAAACCCTGGTAACCCTCTCTGTGTCTTGTTCTAAAGAGTCTGTCACCCAGTCATTGGATTTGGGGCTGTAACAAAATTCCATGAGGTTCTTTCCCATTGCTCAGTGCACTCCTTGCTGCAGGGAGCTAATAGCATTACTTTTGTTCATTTATATTGCTCCCAGTGGACTGTATGGTCCACGAAAGCTGGGAGAAAACCACTGCATCTCTGCAACCTTTGGCCTCAGAACATAGTTCTCAATAAACAATTATTAAATAAATGGATAAGCGATTAGTGCTTCTTTCATCTATATCCATTTCTACTCCATATGCAGAATCCTTGGGGACACAATGTGCTATGTGGTAACTGGAGTATTGAAGAATCCTACTAAGTATAAATAAGTTAATGCTGCTTTAGCACCTACAGGTAACTGGACGCTGCTTGCTCTAGCACACCATAATATTTCTCAGCCATGACTCTCTTTCTATTATTTTCAGCAGACTTCATTGAACAATGTCACGCACTTGCAAAACTGATGATCTCATAATGCTAAGGTTGTTGAGACAGGTGCAGTTCATACTTGTTTTCAAGGTCAGGGCTAAGGAAGGTAAAGCGTACTGGACGAGAACAGCAGGTTTGAAATAAGAAGGTGGTTCCTTCTCTGACAAAGAGTGAGCCGCAGCAGGTGGCAGAAACCAGGCTCATGTGAATAGGGCTGAGGCTGGAGCTTGAAACAGAAGGCGCACTGCAGAGTAGAGATGAGTGTCCAGGACTGGAAGGGTCAGTCAATGGCAACAGAATAACAGAGCACAGAGCAGGGGTCAGGGTCCCAGCCCTGGGCTGGAAAATTGTCAGGATGACCTTGAAAGCCTTTCAAGCTTGCAAAGGAGTCAGTCACGTGAGAGTCTTTTTAAGGGCATGCTGGGTAAGGCCATGCCTGTTGCATGTGGCAAGAGGATCCAGGGAGAGACACTGGACCCATGTTCCCCAGATAAATGGCAGAGGGGCCGAGGCAGCAATCAGGCCTGGCTGGTATCCACAGTTCGATTGGCTAATGATCAAACACAGTTAGTTGCTCATTAGCAGAAAATGCAGTATCAGAAATCCATCCAAATTCTCTAACAGCCATGTACTATAATCTGACCAGTGATTATTTGGTATAGGATTTTACCTTCAGAGTTTCTAAGGCTGTTTTCTGATGGGCAGCATTTCATTTTAGGCCTATTTCTCATTCCTTACAAAGTATTACGGTTATAAAAGTCTAATGGTACCGGAAGAGCATAGCAAAATTCTGTTCCCTGCCCCTCCCTGCTCCTCCCCAGTCTAATTCCTTAGAGACAACCCCTTTTAACACCTTTAACTCTTTCAGTTATAGCTCTGTATTTAAAGCATGCTGTGTTGTTACTTATTAATTTATATCTTCTAGATAATCTTTATTAATGTTCCTTAAGTGAGGATTTGCTGCTCACAGTCTCATGGGTCTGCTTTCCTACTCCCTTTTCCAATGCTCTCCTCAAATAGCCAAACAGACCTTTGGTTCTATTGAACAGCCAGTATTTGCACTTGTAGGACTCCATAACCATTAGCTAGAAATGAGCCAGGTGCTAAAATCTCATTGCCTTTTCTTTTCATTTTGCATACACTTTCTCTAGAATCTATCATATTTATTTTCTTTGCTTATTTTCCTACATACCTGCCATGGACCTTTCAAAATTCTCTAACACCACTTTAAAACTGTGTCAAAAATTTCCCCAACATTGAACATCCCAGGTAACAAACACGTTGCAGGTTTGTTCTCCAGAGGTGTCTTCTGCATGTCTCTGTCCCCTCTGGATCGGTTCTTAGGAGTTGCTGCATAGTAAGGTCCTGGGACCTCTTTTGCTCTATTTTTGCAAGGACTTCCTTTGGTCATTGTTAGACATTCTGTCCCCAAATTTTAGGACCCTGTGATATCCTTTGGCTGGGTTTACGCCTCATTTTCCTGGACTACATTCCCAGATGGCTTTGGGAGGAAAGATGTATTTGAGGTTATCTTTCCAAGTCCTTGTTTTCCTGATGAGCCATTATTCTACTTTCATACTTAATTGAGAAACTCCTGAAAGAGAATTGTCAAGCTGTCAGGGCTGCTACTGAGAAAGCTAATGCTTTTTGCTCACTATGTCTAGCATGTAACTTGTAAATGTATTTGTTTCCTTCTGGAAACTTTCAGGATCTTTTCTTAGCTCTCTTTATGGAGACTTTCACATGATGACCTCAGTGTGGATCTTTTCTCCACATCAAGTCTGGGACTTTATTAATTTCTCTGATCTTTCCCTCTCAAACACCTGTTCATTTGAGATTCATCTTTATTTCTCTTGTTTCTTTGTGTTCCTGATTTTGATCTTTTTTCTTCGTGTTTTCCTTCCTTGGGCTTTCCTTCACCATTATTTTCACCCCTGCCATGGTGTTTTCACTTTAGCCACCATATTTTTAACTTATAACTATTATTTCTTGCTTTTTGATAATCCTTTTTTGATCTTACTGTGCATGGTTGGTGAGTCTTGCTTGTCCACTGGGAGGAAGTTGCCTGGGATGTGTAGAATGTGGATATCCAGGGCTAGTGTTGGATGTGTTACTTATTGGGCTTCCCTACAATATGGAGAGCTCAAGTTCCTCAGGAGACACAGATGTCTGGTGGTCAGTGTTCTGGGAGCTGAAAGGATGGGGAGGCTGAGGGAAGGCCTCAGTTGTACCATGAATATTTCCACGCCTTGCTTCATTTTTATTAACATGTTGCACTTCTGTTTTCTTAGTGCTTGATGTCTAGAGCATAAACTTCCCCCTTCCCGCTTGGGTAAGAGAGGACAGTTGGCAGCTTGTCAGAGGATGGGACCTGGCCACCTGAAGGGCCCTGTGTGGACTCTTGAGTCCACCCACCATGGGCTTCTTGGGATGTGCTGAAGACCGTCATGGAGAAGAAAGGGGCAGGTAACAAAGGGAGGTCATCGTCCACAAGGGAGCCATGCAAGAATCTTGCTGGCTGCCTTGGTGGTGGCGGCACCGTGAGGGAGTAGGGTGCAGGAGGAGGTGGAGGGTTGGGAGCGATGACAGGCAGTGAGTTCTTGGGTCTGCCTGCCATCTGTGCCTCAGAGTCCTGCCCTGCATGGGTGCCATGCAGCTGTGCAAGCAGATCTGCAATCAGACTGTCTGGTCCTCATTTGGCTCTGCCACTGTCATCTACAGGGCAGCGTTGGGCAAATAACTTGACCTTCTAAAGCTCAATTTCCTCATTTATGTAATAATAAAGGAACCTCTTGTATAGGATGTGGTGATGTTTGCAGGGGAAAAATCCATGCAGTGCACTTAGCAGAGCGCTGTGCACAAAACCAGCTTTCAAAGCATTTTATTGACTGAACTGATGACTTTTGGAGCCTTGTTGTCATCTATTCGAGGTGAGACCATGCAGTGCGGGCAGATGAGCAGGGAGCCTCTGTTCCCTAAATGTGTCACTAGGAAAACGGCAACCAACTCTCCGCCTGGGGCGGCCTCCCCACGGGGGTTAATCCTTTGCAAGGGGGCACAGGCAGCAGCAGGCACGTACAGCTGGCCTGAGCTAAGCTCGCAAGAGAACCTCCTCAGCTCGCTGACCCACTGCAGGCTCTTATCTTCGCCTACCTTTCCTGTTCATTTTCTTTTTCATTTCTCTGCTTCACACTTAGTGTATCACAAAGCCATGCTCCCATTTCTTCATCTCCTCAAAGATTTTTGAAAAAATATCCACTCAGGATGTGTGAGTAGCAGTTATGACTGAGCTGCACTGGCTAAGCGTTCCATGGTTTTGTAGAGCTGCCATTATTTTAAAACCTGATGAGAAGGGGATTGAGGGGACAGCTAAGATGCAGAGCTACACACGTTAACAGGAGTCTTTCCATCCAGATCCTCGTTTGCCAGAGAGAGCGGAGATCAGACTGGCAGCAGCAGTATGTCTGGCGCCTACTGTCCTTCGCCAGCAGAGTGGGGGAGATGACTGGGAAAGGTGGACAGTGGAGTCTGTGCTGGGCTGACCTTGGAGAGGAGGCATCAGAGCTCTCCGGGCAGCAGCTGGGTGAGGTGTGTGGCGCCTAAAGGTCTTGTCCTTCTTCTTCCGGATTCAGTAACTTCTTCGGGGCACCAAGTGGCCTGGGTACTTAGACTGCACTGAGAAGCCTATCTATAAATTCTGCTTTAAATAGCAAGCATTTTCCAATGTAAAAGCCAGATTTGAAGTGACTAATTACTCTGGAAATTATTAGTGACCCACAGGTTAAAATTTGAGTATTCTCTGAGTTATGCAGTGAGCTTTCTGTTGTTTAGTATGGGCTGGGTGCTGTTTACCAGATGGCTTCATTTGCATGCAGATTTGAGTCTATGTGTAGTAGAGGTTTCCTTGTGAATAGGAAGAAATTTCTTTAATTAAACCTTTTTGTACATTCAGGTGAGGAGAATAGCTTTGTTGCCTCATCTCTCCGGCAAGCTGAGCTCACAATGGAGGACTGCAAATTGAGAGGACACCTTTAAAGGAACACTAGTGAGCTTCAATCTTTGCAGTATTTCATCTTCTGCAGCCAACTTTTCTCACAGCTGTGGTACAATAGGAAGATGGTACTGGCAGAGGAATCAGTACAATAACTGTTCCATTTAGTGTTTCTCTGACTTGGTTCTTTGAGGATAAAATGGGCGTGGAGCCCCCAAAGGAGAGAATTTGAGGGGAAAACCCTAAAGGTCATGGTGCTCCAGATACTTTTTGTTACTGCATGAGCTGATCAATAACCAGATTCTGGTCAAGGTGGCTTGTTCCTAAGTAGTCACAGAAATGATATCACATGTTGAACCCATTAATGGTGCATTTAAATATAAACAAAACAAAAAGGGTAATTTTGGCTTATTTTGAGTGCTTGAAACAGCTGTGTATACTTGGATATTGAAAGGCTGGGACAAAGTTTACATTTTCTTATAAAACTCTTCAGGTCCTTCCCACAAGGACTTTCAGTGTCCTCCAACTTTCCATAACAGGGCCATTACTTATGCATGAACAATCCTAAGTATGGTAGAGTTCGGAGTTACCAACAAATGACCAGGGTGGAGGAATGCAGAACAAGGTGCAATGCAAACTTCTGGGTTTCATGTTCTTCACTTAAATCTTAGCCTTGATTCTGTCCCAAAAGTTTCTGTGTCATTGATCCCAAGAAAGGAGGGACTAGAAAGTCAGTTTCTCTTGAGTCCCAACAAACAGGGGACTGAAGGAAGCTCTGTTTGCTTTTTCAAAACTAAAACCAAATAATATGTCTTGCCTATGGCAGTTGTAGAGGGAATTCATAGTCACTCCATGCAGGTTGCTAATAAAATTTCACAAGTGATGTAGTACTCTGATGTAGCCGTGAGGGGGCAACTTTCAGGGTGGTCTAGGTTTCCAAAGCTTTGGTGACCCAGGTGTGAGTGGTTTTGCTTTTCTCTCTTCTTTCTGAGCAATATTATCCATTTCATGATTTCTAATACTGACCATAGATAGTAAGTCCCCTATTTATGGATACTGTTAGATATTTATTATGAGCTGAAGGTTAATGTATGCATTTCTTGTTGTATAGCTTTATCTTGATGACCTATTAGTAACTCAGCTTCTAAGCATCTAAACATGAACATGTTCTTCCAAAATAACTCTTCTTGCAATATTTAACACTTCAGAATTCTCCACTCAGATAGTCATGCCTTGGCTTTGCTTCCAGTGTTGCTTATTTTAACCTACCCTTTGCAAACTCAACAAAGCGATCTATGCAAAATGCAGCACTGGCCATTGCGTTCCTGTGCATGAAGCTGCAGTGGCTCCCAATAGCTTTCAGGGAACACTGTAAGTTCCTACCCTGCATAGTAAGCCTTGTTCTGCTTCTCCGGCCTCATTTCTCAGCATGCCTGCTCTAGCAATGTGCTGTTTCCACCACGCACAGGGCTGTTTCTGGATGCCTTGTCTCTGCTTGGATCATTTCTGCCTTTAGCATTGTCCCTTTCTCGAACTGTGCTTCCTGTACCTTGACAACTTGTGTATTTCTTCGGACCAGATTCTTGATTCTTAGTCTTTTTCTTTTGCAGCATTAAGGATTGAACTCAGGGCCTTTACATGGAGCCGTATCCCCACGACTTTTAAACTTTTTTTTTTGACACAGGGTTTCCACTAAATTGTTATGTTGTCCAGGCTGGGTTTGAATTCGTGCTCTTCCTGTCCTAGTTTCTCAGAGTGCTGGGGTCACAGGCGTGCACCACCGTGTCTGGCTCCTCCACCTTTAAGGCTCAGGTCAGGAGACTCCTCCCTGCGGTGGGGGGTGGTGCTCTTTCCATGTGCTCCTAGAACTTCGTGTATCCATCTTTGCATCTAACTTAATGTCGCATTATAATTAATTTCATGCATCCCTCTCCTTTGCTAGGCTGTGAATTTTATATAACAGAGATCACATTTTGAAATCTTTCTACCAGTATCCTGACATACAGGTGTTCAGCATGTTTCTTGAATTAGCAAAAGAAAAATGCATTTTGAAAAATTTAAATGACTGATAATCCTCCACCAGTCATTGCTGCTACTCCTCGACACGACCATCCTCGAAAACTACTTTTGACAGTTTCAGAGTGGAGGAGTTATTTGGGCCGTAAGGACAGAAGCTCTTCTAGGTTTTGTGTTATTTGTATGGACTTTCAGGCACATGTACCATTTCCCTTCTCTGAGATCCAAAGTGCTGGCTATCTTCATCCCGGAGTCCATGCAGCATGGGGCAAGGCTGGTGGTCGGCTACGGTTCTGAGGGCCACCAGGCCTCTGGACATCCCTTCTGTCCTTCCTGGGCTAGCCCCCTCCTCTTATCGCCCCCTCTTTGTATAATTTGGGATCTAACGCTGTTAAGTGCCCATTTCATTGCTTAGCCTGCCATGAAGAATGGTCGTGGCGAAGCTGTGAAGGACCCTGAGGAGCTCAGCTCTGCGCAGGGCAGGCACGCTGTCATGTGAGGGGGCTTTATGTATCGATAGGCCACAAAACCCCCAGAGCCTCACTGCCATAGAAAAACAGATTTTATATCAAATCCATTAGGGGAATAAAATGTGGGAAAAGCTGCCTATTTCAGCAGAGTGACAGCCGTGAAAATCGGAAACTGCTCTACACACGGGGTAATGGATTGAAGGGCTACTTACAATTACGTTACACAAATCACAGTTTCCTCTTTGTGCTCTTTTCATTACAGGAGATGAAAGATTCCCACGAGCTATTCACGGATACTGTTTTCTTACTGAATACAGTAACAAGGTCCTTGCTTCTTGGTGTGTGTGCGGGGCAGGGACACAGGGATGCAGCCCACAAGGCAAAGAGAATCTGAGAGGGAAAAGGACGTGATCTTTTAAACCTCAAGGGGACCAAGAGATGGAGGGAGGGGAGAGGGAGGGGAAGGGGAGGGCAGGAAGAGGATGAAAGGAAGTGGGGGTCTGGGGATATAGCTCAGTGGAATAGGCGCCTACCTGGCAAGCACAAAGTCCGTCCCCAGTACCACAAAGAACAAAACAAAAACAAAAACACCATACTACAATGAGGAAATAATTAAAAAAAAAAGAAAAAGAAGTGGGATGTATGGTGTGCATTGACCACGGGAAATGTAACCTTTATGTACTGCAAACATGAACTCATAAAAATTTTTAAAAACCTCCTAAAATATTAACTGAAATACAAGGTAATACAGTATTGTAGAGTGATTATCCCCAAATACTGAACGTTATTTCTTATAAAACAATCACCACATTTGACCTGGATACCCTCAGAGATACCAACACCCAAAAGCTAAGCCATCACTAAATGATTTGTTAGGGAAAGCCAGTTAAAATATTTAATGGTTTTCAGTATTAGTCAGTCTAGATAATAGGCAATTGGTCTGACATATTCTCTTTCATACAGAACAGTATATGCATGGGCTATACTTAAAATCTACCAATAACTGCCTTTTAAAGCTAGTATTAAATGTTTTGCTGAACAGTGTGCATACAGATGAATGGCATCAGGTAACTGTTTAAAACTATAAAAAAACCCCTCAGTTTCTTCATTTGCAAATTAGAAAAGTATTTCCTTCTTCACGGGGTGATTGTAACAACACGATGCAACAACATCACACATTGCATTTGAAACACCAAAGAACTGTGATTAAAAAAGGCAAAATAATCTCTGCGTGTATTTATTAATGACAGTAGAAAAATAGCAAAGACTTGTATGTGTGCATGGGGAAGATAGTTGGTCTGGAGTTTTGCATGGCCTGCCATGGTTTCTTTACAACCCACAAACATTGAAAAGGAAGGGGGCACTTTTGAAGAAAGCTGAAAACCAGCTCCATTTTGCAGCTAGGTGAAGATAATTTCTGATATAAAAATAAATAGTGCATAAAAATGGAAACAGAGTCTTGCTTGGATTTTAAGGAGACCAGAGGATGTTGAGACTACAACTCCATACCACAACCTCTGTCCTGAGTTATTGTAGGAGGCAGTGAGGCTCAGGCACACTAAACTTTGGCTGTGACCACCCTGGCGTGAGGATTGAAAAATGGATTTCAAGCTACTGCCAGTGATGTGGGTCAGCCTGTGATTACTTAAGACTAATAGGAGTTTTGTAACTTTGTGTTGCATAATTAAAACAAGTATTTGAATGAAATGACATGTAATATGCTGATTTAGAACAGTTTTGTTTTTTCCCTTTTTATTAGCGTATGCTTGTGACACATAATAAATACATTCATCATGGGGAAGTGGTACCTGTACACATCGCGTCTTGCTCCTTTTTACTTCAAAGGATTCTGGGAATTTGTCTGAGTGCAGGACAGCTGGCTGAACACACTGTCTGTGGTAAGGAAGGTCGTGGAATGGGTAGCTGGGTGGGTGGTTATCACAGGAGGTCCCAGGCCTATGCAAACCACTCAGAGATGCCACGGGGCCACAACACAAATATTTCCTGCAGGATGCAGTCTGGGTGTGGGCTTCACTGCACTGTTTCCAGGGACAGTGCGGTGGAGGGGTGCACCCCTGGACTACTGAGATGGAAGAAATTATTATAGCGAATAGTCTGCCCTGCAGGTCTACGGTCTGACTGACATTTTGCAACTCAAACTTTCAAGTTGTACAAGAAAGGTTTGGGTCTCTTTGTTTTGCCTCTGAGGTTCCTGAATGCAGTGGGGAAGACGGAAGGTCCAGCTCTGGCTTTTTGAGCATCTTAGTAATTGTAAAAGTGAATGTAGATGAGAAGCAAAAGTGAAAGTTTCAATCGCCACAGCATGGGGCTTAGTTTATGCTAGTTTGAAACCAAGTAGATGGCAGCATAATCTGGGTTTTGAAAGCAATTATTTCCAACAGCCCGGCAGCCACCTAGGGCAGAGAAACTTTGAAACACTGGCATCCTGACCTTCCCCAGTTGGGGGCTCTGAAAGTGAGGGCGCCAGGGCTTTAAAATTCAGATTGGAGGTGCACAAACAAAGCGCCGAGCAGAATCTGATGGAACCAATCTCATATCTTGCCTCTGCACAACTTTATAGGAAGTTTATGGGGATTTATTGTTTCAAGAACAGAAGGACATTTACCTACAGATGCAGGGGAATAAATTTCAAGCACATTTAGTATTGGAAAATGGCCGCTTTATTGCTGATTTCAATCCACTTGACTTCTCTTCAATCTCCCACCTTCTACCTCAAGTAGGACACCACTCTCTCTCTCACACACACACACACACACACACTACATACACATAACACACATGTACACTATCCAAATACCACAAACTTCACATACTACACATACGTACACCACACACACACACACACACACACAAACCGATCATGTGTCCACAGCCTATATACACACAACACAGCATAGATAGATACAATAGCACAACACAAAAGCCACACACTCTTGAGTTTAGTATGTCCTTGACTTGGGTAGTTCCAAAAGTTTGCAGATTATTTTTAATAGTAAAAAATTAAACAACCATAATCATAAACTATTATGGTAAATGTTTGAATAAAAATGTAATAAAATGTACCATAAACCATACAGTTGATTTTTGTTAGCTGTCAGTTGCATGTCATTAAGTGGCAAGCTGTTTTCAATATATACTGCTTATCATAGCTCTATTTGGTTAAAAGACACATGTGTGTGTTATATATATGCCTATATATATATATATATATATATATATATATATATAAATGTATACTCACATACACACACACTTACACAAACATACATTTGTACATCTGTATGTGTATTTGTATGGATACAGAGTAAAGGACCAAAGGCTAGAAAGGTTCTAGAAAGGTTCATATCAATTTAATACAGGACACCCATGTGAATGTAATAGATGTAGAGTTTGCATTGGAGGGACATAGGTGACTTACCTTATTTTAGGTTTGGGTATGTGTATGCAAAAGTAGAAAGAATAAAAGAGAAAGGAAAGAGGAATCAGGAGATCCAAGACCCTGGAAGGTTTCCAGAGGGAGCCACAGGCAAGGCCCAGGCTGGGTGGGCAGGAGTAGATGGAGTAGAGAAGATGAAGCATTTGAGCTGCAGGGGAGAATCCCCAAACACGGTGTGCTGTGTGCTAAGTGACTGCTGGTGCTCCTGGTTTTCCAGGTACTGGTTAGACTTTTTCATTACTTTTGGTGGTTGGGCTGTGATTTGGAAGATAAAGTCCATCCTTGGACCATGCAGACGGGATTTGAGGAGACCTCAGCTTTTATATTGGGGCATAGATTCACAAGCCTCTCCTTGAACGCTTGCTGCAGCTGAAGTGGCTGCGGCTGTAAGTGACCTTCTCACACTGAGGAAGGATCTAATTCCTGAGGGTACACCATCCTTAGGGGAGGGCTGCACGCTGGAGAAGTGCTCCTATACTATACACCTTCTGTGGACCAATGAACTCACCAATCAAGATGACACCTAACCAACCAGACATCTAGCTAAGCAATCAACCAGCAGACCCACCATCCTACCAAGCAAGCAAGCAAGCAAGCAAGCAAGCAACCAAAGAGCCAGCCAACCAGCCAACCAGTCAACCAGTCAATCAACCAGCCACTGAATGACCAATGGTGTTGTGAAGCTTTCTTATGGAAATCAAGTTGTAAGCACAATTTTCATCACAAACTGGTAAACACAATTTTCATCAGCAAACTTACTCCATTAAGACTCAGGACTTGATGGAGTTCCCAACCATAAATAAAATGTATCAACTCCTTCCCATGTTCTGGGCAGGGTTATAATATAGGTGTCATGGCAGGTAAACCTCATCTACTTGGGGGTGCTATTAGTATTTCCATTTCCCATGAGGAAACTGAGGCATGAAAATTTAAAGCAAACCCTTAGAGTTTCATCTTAAACCTAGGCATCATGGCTTCAGTGCACTGTTCTTTCCAAAAAAAAGTGCTCCTACTTTTCTTTTTTTTTTTTTTTTATAAAGCAGCTCCCTCCCCTTCCCACTGTCCTGGGATGTGCTTCTGAAGTATTTGCTCTTAGAACATCCCCATGGGGCATTTGGCAAAGGATCCTGGAAGCAGATAAAGCTACATCTTTCTAGCTTTTTATCGCAGGCTTCCCTGACACTTGAAGGGACCTGAGGGTGCTACTTTATCCCTCTCTTTACAATTCCACTAAGGCAGTTGCTGTGTGAGGCTCAGGATTCTGAGGTGAAGACCGCCATGTGTTTTCTTCTGTCTTTACTGAGAGCTTACTATGTATCCTGCCACCCTGGAACTTTCAAGGGACCCTGCCTGTCTTGGCTCCTGACACTTCCTATCTGCTCCTTTCCCTTGCTCCATAGACTCCAGCCATCCCTGCCTTCTCTCTGTTCCTTGAGGACTGAGATTCTTCCAGCCTTGGGACCTGTGGCTCCTGCCTGTACAGTGTGCTTCTTCCCACCATATGGAAGCGAGCAACTCTTAAGAGCCAAGAGCCCTGCTCAGAGAAGTGGAAAATCCAACCTGAACTCACCTAAGTCATTCCCCACTGATTCCATTTTTATTTTATGTTTTTCCATCTAAAATATCTATTTGCCATTTTTCTCTCTTTCTCTCTCTCTCTCTAATCTACCAGTGAGTCAATCAACCAGCCAACCAATAACCAATGGTGGGGCAAATCTTTCTTACATATATCTTAGGATAGAACCCTGGGCCTTTCCACAGAACTACATCTGAAGCCCAGTTTTATTTTTTATTTTGAGGTAGAGTATTGCTAAGTCACTAAGTTGCCCAGGCCAGGCTCACTCAGCCTCCCACAGTGCTGGGGTTATCAGGCATGTGTCACTACGCCTTGCTTAAAATTTACTTATATGATGCTTTTTAAAAAATCCTGAATGAAGTTATAAAGTCTATTCACGTAATCACTTTGCCTGTTTGCTTTAGCCATCTTGACTTTGTTACATACTAGGTGTTCACCAAACATTGTGGAATGAATAAAATAACTTGTGGAATGAATGAAGCACATCAAGTTGCACATGCCGGTTTGGGAGCCACGTATAACATAGTCCAGCAGTCAAGGAAATCTTCCAAAGACCAATTTTCATACAATATTCCAAAGTCTCATATATCTTGTGAAAGCTTTCATTAATTATTAATAAGTGCCCTTGAGCTTTTGTGGTTGTGTGGGACCCACAGGGAAGCTTGGTGACACTGAAATGGAATGGCCATATTAGAGACGCCGGCTTTCCAAACTCACTGGGATGGTTTAGCCTGTTAGTGTTCTGTGGTTAGTAAGAAATTACTGAGAATGTGCAGCTGGGCCTATATTAGTCAGCTCTTCATTAAAGGGACACAATACCTGACCTTCACAATTTAAAGGAGGACGGGATTAATTTAGTTCATGGCTTTGGGGATTCAGTCCCTGGTAAACTTGCTCCATGGCAGGAACATCATGGTGAAAGGATGAGATAGAACACAATTGTTAAATTTATGGCTGTCAGGAAGCAGAACAGGGGAACAGTAGCAGAAAGGAAGGAGCCAGGGACTGTATACAGGCCCCAAGCTCATGCCTCTATAATCCACCCCACTAATCTCCAGGGTGGATCCCAAAGCAAATGAAATGAACACTCTGCCTTCTCTGCCGTAAGGCTAGATGCTGGGTTTTCATGGGTGACATGGAAGGGTTCTGTTTTCTCCTCCAAACTGAAGTCTTTTGATATTTAACAAAGACATTTATCATGTTGCTGGTGGTTCTCAGTTGGGCCACCCTGCATCCATTTCCCAGAGCTGGGTTTGGTTGGGGGAAGGCATTCTCCAGCTCTGATAGCTCTTAATAACTTTAATGAAAAAAAGGTGTCAGGCCTGGGGCTCTCCAGTTGCCTGATGACTGCTGTGGTCCTATTGAGGACAACTAGAATCTTCATCTTGCCCAGCTGGTAACTCTTTCTCTGGATAGGGTCACAGGTGAGGCTTGCGTTCCAGGGCTTCACAAGGATAAGTGTTTCAATGTTTCCCATGTCTACACAGCCCAGGCTGTTTTACAGGAGGAGAATCTACCCTGGGAGACTTTGCGAAGGGAGAAGGTGCCAGTAGCTCTGAGCTCTTCCGCCTCTCACAGCCCTGAGTCTCATCTGTCTCCAGCCTCACCTCCATCTTTTCTGCTCTCAACTAAGTCCCCACCAAACCTTCACACAGTGTGGCTTCTAAGGACTTAACAATTACTGTCTCCTCTAAACATAATTTTAATAAATGCCAGGAGACTGAAATGCCTTGAACATCTGAATTAATCTTTAATGGTTAATCTTTAATGATTCCAAGTATCAGCACAGAGTAGTGGTCTTTTAATATCCACAGTCTATATTTCTTCTTATAATAAATATCTTGCCATGGTGCCTTTTAGCTATGTCTCACCACTAGCATTTGTTTATTTATTTATTTATTTTGCAGTCCTGGGATTGAAACCAGGGCCTTCATGCTGAGCCGTGTCCCCGGCCCCTTTGTATTTTGAGACAGGATCTAAGTTGCGCAGGCTGAGCTCAAACCTGTGATCCTCCTGCCTCATCCTCTCAGAGCTCTGGGTTGCAGGTGTGCACCATCATGTCTGACTCAGTTTAGGAATCTTAATGAACAAGAAGATGATGTTAGAATGACACACTGGAGCATAAACTACTCCAATTGCTCCATGAGTGGAAATCAAGTAATCATTTCTGAAGTTTGTAAGTGGCAATGAATTTGGGCATTGATATTTGTACCCAGGAAAAAAGAGGTCAATTCTTTTACCGAAGTATAAATTGAAAAGTGTTTCATAAAAATAGCAGTGTGGAAATAACCCATCATATCCTGGGACAAAAAGGCTAAACCATGTTATGACTCTTCCTCATAAGGTTAGCTTTCAAAATATTTTCTTTGAAAAAAAAATACAGGAAGAAAAATTTCTCCTATTCTGCTCTGAAGAACAGGAGACACATAACTCATTCTACTGTGTATTAATCAGAAAATTCATAGCAGGAAGGGGGAAAAATTTTCACTGAAGTAATTCAGAAGGTGAGAGATGAGAGCTGATTAGTTTCATGAAGTATACCCATTCCGTTAAGGATTATTTGCCGTGAGGAAAAAAATGTAGTATTTCCTTCACATTATTTTTCCCAGGTGGAGCTGTCTTTACATGTTCTAATTTGATGTTCTATTCTTTGGACTCAGTGGCTTGTAAACTTTGGTGAGCATGGCAGTCATGGGCAGGCTTGCCAAGAATGCGGTTTTCTAAGCCACAGCCTAGTGATTTGTAGCCCCTGCCCCTGCACCACGAATCTGCACTTTTTCCTGGGCACCTGGACATGCCAGTGCAGGTGATTCTTTTTCAACAGAAGTTTGCTAAGCACGGTTTTGCCTTGTTTGCCTGTCAGATTGCTGATTAGAAGCCTGGCTAATGTTGATCGCCGTTATTTGGATCTTGGTGAAGGGTAAACATGATATTTTCTCCTGTTGTTCGTGCAGGCTTCACACAGAGCATTTGGAATCTCTGCCAAGGATCCGTGCCTGCTGCAGATTTTGCTTTGGAAAGGGACAGCTTGGCAACCACGCAGATGCAGAGGCGCAGGTGCACCGGCTGCGATGCACAAGAACATTTCCTCCTTGGCCAAGTGGGCCCCTGTGTGGTTCCCGTGGGGCCAGGTCTTTAGGGCTGGTCCACCACCAGGGCCAAGGGAGGACCACAGCTTGGTGTGCAGCTTTGCTCTTGACGCCTATGTTGGTTTATTCCAGCTCACTTGGCTTTCGGGATGTTATTCTCTCTGCCTCACTTGGTCTGTTTCACCAGTTCTCCTGCCTCTGATCCTCTGCCTCTGATTTCTCTTCCTCATAGCCTTCTTGCCCTCACCCTGCGTTTTTCTCTCTCTGGGTTTTCTCAGCTCTGTTGCCTGCCATCACCCCATCCACATCTCCAGTGCCAGCCTGGAGCCAGAGTTCTGGAGCTGAGTGCCAAAGTCTATCAGGATCCAGTGAGAATTCCTACCAGACTCTCTAGTGAGCAAGTGTGAAACCAAACCACTGCCTGTAGCCCAGCGCCGGCTTCTCTGGCGGCCTTCACCTCGGCAACATCACTGTCCACACTGTGAGCTGCAGGGGCTTCCCGGCGTGGGAAGCCAGATGCCACATTCTGTCAGCTCCAGCTCCTAAGTCCCTCCCCTCGGCCCAGCTCTCCTTCCTCTGTGTGCTTGTCTCTCCAGTATGACCCCTTCCAAGCCATGGCCCACAGAACCACAGGATGGCAGCTTTCTGATCGCAGCTAACTTAGAGACAAGGCTCACAAGTTTTGCTGGCACTGCACCCCTTCTGCCTGCAATGATGACTGAGTTTTGTCTTCTTTCTTTTCTTCTTAGGTAACAAAGATGCATTAGTTTGGAAAGAAAATAATGATGATACAGAAAAGCTGATACACACTGGCAGGTTGCTGCATGAGCTGCCCTGTGCGAGGCACCTATGCCTTACTTCATTTAGGGCTCATAAACCTCTGATAAATGATTTCCATTGCTGCTACCCTCTGTAGAAGGTAGCTGGGTCTGAACGAGAAAGTGAAATGACTGGCTCAAGCCTTTGGGAGGAGTTGAGGGGCTTTGGAGAAAATCTGTCTGAATCCAGACTCTGTCCTGTTAATATTCCCTCCCCCCGGCTGTATCTGTATGATTTAGATACCTGTCTGGTGAATAGCCCTACTGCACACATTTGAAATAGTTTCTACTGATGAATGTGGGCCAATCTCGTTACCTTCTCCTACCCCATGGTCAACGTGACCTGTGAGTGTGGAGTACGTGTGTCACTGTGTTGCCTATAAAATAAACGTGGCAAGAAGAAGACAAAACCCAGGTTCCCAGTCTCTCAGCATCAAATCTCTTTTTCATGCTAACAGCCTCCCAAGATATTAGCTGTTAAGTGACTGAGGGGCTTTAACTCTCTCTATGGGTTGATGAGTTAAGCCTTTTCCAAATATTCCGACAGAATGCTAAGTGCAGGGAGAGGTCCGTGATCATCGCATCAGAGAAGGTTTTTACTGTCAAATATCTATGAACAATGCTAGATTCCAAATGTTAAGCAGATTTCTTTACTGCACAAGCTGCTGTACACTGAGCTGGAGAGCACAGCAGGTGTTGATGCTGATGTTGGACTACAGAGCTCTGGTTTTCTTTAGCTTTCCTTTTCCTTCTTTTTTTAAAGAGAGATCTGAGATGTACCTGTTTGGGAAATGGTGCAGCAGGCGGGCTGTGTGCTGTTTCTGCTCGTACAGATTCAGCCTTTGTATTTAAAGCACACAGACCTTGATGTTTATTTTCATGCAGACCCCACACATTGTTAATGAGCATCAGCATATTTTATTCTGTTTAGAAATTATGATAACCCAACAAATCACTCTGGTTAAGAAGAAGATATGAAGGATTATCAATCACATTGTCTATCTGTGTTCTCAGGAGTCAGGCATGTGAATCAAAGCTTGGCTTTTATTTCAAAATTGAGGCTGTATGATTTTCTTCCTGGCAACTGTTGTGGCTCATTGGCAGGGACTTGGTCTGCTTTCTGTTGATCTGCTCCTAACATCAACCAAAGCCTTTAATGGAACTGCTTCCGCTCAGCATTACTATGTTATATCTTCTTGAGAACATGGAGGTACATGGAGAGGACAGAAGTTGAGTGTGTTTGCACTGAAAGGTTTTTAAACTCCAGTAAGACTTTGGAAGTTCTCTTCTCACTCAGCACTGTTGGGCTTGGGGTTGGGCAGCGACATCTCATGCCTCATCTCCTTAGGCCTCAGAACGGATTTGATCTGCAGGCCCCGTGTGGCTCTGCCCGCTCCTGCTCCTTTGTCAGCCCAAGCCAAGAGTAATATACGACAAGCATCCGCCTTTTCCCGAGGAGGGTTTGGAGCTCCCCTGCCTGCTGCTCTTTTGTAATGATGCTATTTGTTAAGATCGGAACACTCCATGCATACTTCTTGGTGGATTGATGCAACATTCACCAGACTAAATGGAAAATAAGGACTTTTCCCTTCCATGGAACACAATCCAACATCTGTTTCGTTTGGTCAACATTTAAGCAAACATCATGTAAGAATTAGGAAATGCATTTCCCTGAGGAAATAAAGCAGATCGGGTCTATAGATCCAGAACAAATCCTTGTCCAAGTTTGCTTTGTTCCCTCTATGTGATTGTGTATCATTTTTAATTAAATTATTGGCAAAATAAGATGCCCAGGCCACTTGGCAACATTAGTGCATATCCATATCCCTCTTTTATTTTTGGACCTTGGGTAGGAATTTCAGCAAATTACCTCTTCCCTGATAATCATACACTCTCCATCCTTAATCATTCCTTGTTAATTCCAAGAGCTGAATTATTATTTTAAAGAGAAGTTATGTTGTTTCAGATTTAAAAAACTAACTTGCATATGGTGTGTGACATGATGTTTTGATATTATTATGAATGTGTAACTCAAGCTAACACATCTATTACTCACAAACTGTGTGTGTGTGTGTGTGTGTCTGTATGTGGTGAGGACTCTTAAAATCTACCCTCAGAAATTTTCATACATACTATATTTTCTTATTAACTGTGGCCACTATGCTGTACAATAAATCTCTTGAACTTATTTCACCTGTCTAACCAATATTTGTGTCCATTTGCTAATATTTCTTCAATCTCACAATCTCTGGTAATTACCATTTTACTCTGAGTTCAACTTTTCACATTCCACATGTAAGTGAAATCATGCAATAGTTAACTTTTGTGTCTGGGTTTTCCTGCTGAACTTCCGGGTTCATCCATGTTGTGAATCACAGGATTTCTTTCTTTTTAAAGACTACATGGTATTCTACTGTGTATACACTTTTTTATGTGATATTTTCTTTATACATTCATCCATTGATGGGATGTTTGGATTGATTCCTTATTATTGTAACCAGTTTTGTCTATTTCTTTAAAAAGTTTTTGGGGTTTGATAGAGATTGCACTGAACATGTAGATTGCTTTGGGGACAGTGGACATTTTAACAATATCATTTCTTTCAATCCATGAGCACAGAATATGTGCATATTTTTCCCTTCATTGATCTCTTCTTTATTTTATTTTGTCAATGTCTTACAGTTTTCAGTAGATTTTCCTTTTCTTGGTTAAATGTATTCTTAAATACTTTAATTTTTAGTGGTAGAAATAGATTAGTTTCTTGATTTTCTTTTTGGATAGTTTGTTGTGAGAAAGGCTGTTGATTTCTGTATGTTGATTTTGCATCTTGCAACTTTGTACATTCTTGAATTAGTTTTAACAGCTTCCTGGTCAAGTCTCTGGGGCTTATTATATGTAAGATTATACTGTCTGCAAACAGAAACAACTTCCTTTTCAATTTGGATGCTTTTTATTTCTTTTTCTTCCCTAATTTCTCTGGCTGGAGTTTCCAGCACAATGTTGAGAAAGTGAGGTAAGAATGGGCATATTTTTTGTGTTTTTAGTCTCACAGGGAAGCCTTGCAAGCTTTTTACAGCTCAGTATCTTGTTGGCTGTGAATTTTCACATAGGGCCCTTATTATATACCTCTATTCTCTGCCTTAGTTTTAAGAATTTTATCATGAAATGAAGTTAAATTTTGTCATGTCCTTTTCTGCATCTATTAAGATGATCACATAGCTTTTGTTGTATATTCTGTTATTGTGGTATATCAGATTTACTGATTTATGTATGTTGAACTATCCTTACCTCCCTGGGATAGATCCCACTTAATCATAAGAAATGCTTTTTTCAATATGCTGTTGAAGTGGCTTGCTAGTAATTTTTGAGGGCCATTGGTCTGTAATTTTCCTTTTATGTACTGGCCTTGGTACTAGTGTAATGTAGGGTTGATAAAATAGGTTTGAGAATATTGCTTCCTCTTCAATGTTTTGGGAAGGGTTTGGCAAGGATTTGTGTTAGTTCTTCTTTAAATGTTTTGTAGACTCCATCAGTAAAGCCATAGATCCCAGCTTTTTTTTTTTTAGTAGAAGGCTCTTTGTTACTAGTGGAATCTTGTTCCTTATTATTAGTTTATCCAGATTTTCTACTTCATGATTAAGTATTGGTAGATTGTGTGTGTCTAGGCATTTATCTATTTCTTGTCTGTTTTCGAGTGTGTTGGCATACAATTTGTCATGGTTTATATCTAGATGTCTTTCCAAAGCCTCATGTAGTCATAGGCAGGGCTTTTGGACAGTGGCTGGATCTGGAGTTTGTGATGCTGGGATTAAAGTTGTGTGATTACTAAATTAGTCCAGTGATTGGTTTGGCAGAGTTCTGGGGGTGGACAGTGGGCAGGCACACCCTGGGCCTGGGCATTGTGCACCCTAAGGCTGTGTAGCCTTGGTAGAATGTAAGGGACAGAAAGAGGGCTGGCTTGCTGCTGTTTCTCTACTACTTCACAGCTTTGCTGCCTTGTGCCTGTCATGGACCATTTCTCCTCTATCATGCACCTCTGCCACAGTTCCCTGCCTTGGAGCCAGCCAATTGTGAACTGAGACTTCTACAAACTGTGAGCCAAAATAAACCTATCTGCCTTTAACTTTGGGTGTCAGGTATTTTATCTCAGCAATGAGAAAATTAACTAAGATACAATTCTCCATAGTTGTTCCAGATCTTTTAAGTCTTAATGTCTTCTCTTTCATAGTTGATGTTATTTATTTGAGTTCTCTCTCCCTTCCCTTCTCTCCCCTCCCCTCTCTTCTCCTCTCCTCTTGCCCTTCTTTCTCTTTCTTTCTCTTTCACTTTCTCTTTTTCTCTTCTTTCTTTGTCTTTGTCTTTCTCTGTCTTTCTATCTGTCTGTCTTTGTCTCTGTCTGTCTCTACTTCTGTCTCTGTCTTGCCTCTCTCTCCCTCCTACTTAAATCTTTGTTAGCTGGGAATATTGGCACACACCTTTAATCCTAGCACTCTGGGAGACTGAGACAGAAGAATGGCCAATTTGAGCCCAGGCTGGGAAACTCAACATCTTAGTGAGACTTTGTCTTAAAATTAAAAAAAAAAAACAAAAAAACAGCTACGAATGTAACTCAGAGCAAAAGCCTTGAATTCAACCCACAGTACTACACACACACACACACACACACACACACACACACACATACACACACACACACACACGCACACGTTAATTTTGTTTATCTTTCAGAAAAGCAACTCTTAATTTGTTGATCTTTTTCCTATTGTTTTTCTAGTCTTTATTTCATTTACTTCCCTGGTCTTTATTATTTCCTTCCTCCTACTCATTACAGGCAGAGTCAATAGGTGTAAGTTTTCATGTAAGGGTAGCTGATTCATATAAGTATAAAAACAAAAGAAATTTCAATGAAGATCAAAATTTACATCAACTAATTAAGGTTGAAAAGCAGAGTGCATCAATGCTATACACAGTGCAGGGAGACCGGCACTGGGCAGGAATTCCTGCCTGCACACATGTGCACTTGTTCACGCGAATATTCTGGGGTGTATGTGGTTTGGCTCCCTTGTAGAGTATGGCACAAGAAACCTATCAGTGTCTTTTTCCTTTCTTTCAGAAAGAACAGGATCAAATGTTTCAATGTAAAACAAATACCTTAGTGGTCAAAGGAGGACAAAAATTATATGTATGCCCATGCAAGTTAGCTAAGATAATTGTACTACTAATTTCTATTGGCTTATTGAAAGGAACAGTTAATGCTTAAAATTTTGACCAATTTTGGTAATCTAGTAATCTGAACAACTACTTTGAAGACAGCAATATGCAATATAACAACCATTGTTCAATTCCTATTATATTGTATTTTGAAATTTTATGTTGTTTCTAATGTTTTCATTATTATTTTTTATTTTCTTTAAAATAAAAAACTATAGGGGCTGGGGATATAGCTCAGTGGAATAAGCGCTTGCCTAGCAAGCGCAGGGTCCTGAGTTCGATCCCCAGTACCGCAAAAAAAAAAAAACAACAACTATATGCTAAAGAATGTAAAATATAACAATATACACTCTTATTCAGAAAAAATTCCTGGAAACTTATGACATTAAAATATCAAATATTTTTCATTTCTGTAAATATGGTCAAGCAGTAGTAATGTTTTTACTTAGCAGCTCTTCTGGTTAACTGATGTGACCACATTTGAGATTTACTATTATTCTGTGCTTTAAAAAAATTTTTTTTACTAGGTATTGAATCCAGAACATTTGCCATCCATAATCATTTTTAATTTTTATTTTGAGAAAGGGTCTTACTAAATCACTCAGATGCTCAGGCTGGGTCCAATTCACTATCATCCTGCCTCAGCCTCCCAGAATGTTAGGATTACAGGCCTGTGGTACCATGCCCAGCACATTTTCTGATATTCTTTGCTACTTGTGGTAGGGAAGTTGATTCAACATTTTGGAGGTAACAAAATGAAACAAATTGGAATAACTATGGAACATCTTTCCATAAGACAAGCTTGGGCGTGTTCAGGGTGGAATGGCTGTAGATGGACCATCGTTCCAGAAAGATGTGTTTCTAAGAATTTAAGAGTAGAATGAAAATATTAAAAAGATAGATGGAATGAAGGTAGCGAAATTGGCTAAATTTTGGTGAAAGAGAGAGAAAGAGAGAGGGAGAGAGAGACATAATGAATTATGGTCAAGTAAAAGAAGTTGAATCCAGTCTGTGAGAGATCATTGATTATAATAATAGAAAAGTTAACATAAGCCACATTATACATAGATCACAAACAATATTAGACCAAGAAATAGAAGGTAGTTGCAATAATGAGATAAGAAAGTTTCAGCCAGTAGCTGTGGCCTCACACGATAACCAGAGAGACGTGGACTCTGTTCACTGGCACCAGTGACAAAGGGACAATTCACATTCAGGTGGAATATTTCTGGAGTTTTTCATTTCATCTTTTTGGGCTGCGGTTGATCATGCGTACCACAACTCTGAAAGGAAAACCAGGGATGTACATCTTAATGACGGGGTAATAAAACAGGATTTGAGACGCCGGCCAAATCAGTTGTGAGGAATCAGCCTTGTAAAAGGGGAAAAAAAAAAAAATCCAGCATATGTGGCTTTAAGTGAAAGTCAATCTGCTGTCACTTGCCAATGGCTAGGATTTAATCTCTCTTTGGAAACCAAGATCTATGTCCTTAACTAGAGTCAATTGTTTCATAACGCAGATCCTTTGGCTATGGTTATTCAGAGGTGGCTATTTGCTTTTCATTAGGAAATGATAATAGTTTTGGACCCTAGTAAGGTATGAATATCTCTGCTATGTTAAGAGTATAATCCAGAAAACTAACAATAAAAACATGAACCAAGACAAACATAAAGAAAAATTTAAATTCGTTATATTAGTATATCTACAACTGATTTTAATCTGAAAACACATTATTTTATATTTATGAATATAAAAATGTGAGAGTTTTACTGACTCATAAGGTATTATAAATATTTAGGAAAACTGCATCTATCAGAATTTTTATTTCAATGGCATGCTTAGAAATATTTGATTAAATAAGCTTGTTATAAATATTTGGAAAATTTAGTTAGATCTTCAAATTTTGATTGTTGCTTGGGTAAATAGGCAAGTAGTCTATGGCTGTTTGGAAAATGTTCATAGTATACTTAAATATATGGATATTGTTTAATTCATAAAACTAAAATATTGGCATAAATAAAGCACATAGAGGAATAAATGTTTCAGATCTTTCTAAAACTTCTTTGACATTACAGCAAAAGTCATCTTAAATGCATGGTACTGAATCATTTTCAACCACTCAGATGGTTGTAGCTGAGTTTCTAGTTGGGTTAACTCCCCAAGTCTTTCATTTTCTTCTTACAGTTTCATCTGAAGGTTGTTTCAGCATCAGTGTGACAGCACGCAATGGTTTTATAGGGGCAGATATAGGCTTACAACGGGTAGCTTCTAGTAGAAACTCAATAAAGGCCCTAATGGGATGGCAATTTTTAAAAAAACTTAATGTGGCAAAATACCATGATGGAAAAACCCATCTAGTTATCATCTCCTTTCTTTTTTTTTTTGGCGGTACTGGGGATCGAACTCAGGACCCTGTGCTTGCTAGGCAGGCGCTTATTCCACTGAGCTATATCCCCAGCCCCTATCATCTCCTTTCTTAAAAGAGCAATTGGAACAGTGGGTCTTGGAGGTCTGTGATCTCTTTGCCAAAGGGAGTTAATAGTCACTGGCTCCAAAGGACCACATCCCCCTGGCTTTCTCAGGGGATGGGTGTAGGTGGAGGTGGGTGTAGCTGGACTCCTAGGAGGGTTTCAGTGTGGAGCTGCCTATCTTGGATAGAGCAACTGGTATCTTGTAATTTTTGTGCAACTGCCTTCTAACTAGACTGTCTTCCAAGCTCTCCCCGTGCAGAGGGGTGACTCAGGACAGTGAGTGCACAGGGGCACCAAGGAACTATGAGGCCCTTAGATTCCCTCAGACCACTCAAGTCTTCCTGCACCTTCCTGCCTACTGTCTCCACATGGAGCACCCCCAAAATGATTGTGCCAGGATGCCCTAATGTCAGTGGGAGGGGGAACCAGATTTAACTTGATTCAGAAACAACAAGAAGCAACACTTTGAAGGCAGGCGACTCCAGTTTCCTGCTCGTTGTCACTGCAATGCATGCAGCACTTGTGGGCACCTCCCACCCAAGGAGAGCTGTGCTGGAGGCCACCACTGCCTGACGACTGGGTAGGTAGGACACCATACCCAGGATCCCACATGCCCTGTGGCCTTCTTCAGTCTGTTGCTGTCCTCCGTTGTTCATGCTTTTTTTTTTTTTTTTTTTTTTCCGGGACCGGGGATCGAACTCAGGGCCCTAGTGCTCAGCGGCAAGCACTTAGCCCACTGAGCTGTACCTCCAGCCCGTTCATGCTTTTCTTTCACCTTTCCCATCGGGTGCTTCTCCATAACACCTGGAGAGAAGCCGCGGCCCTCTGAGCTCCAAGTGGATCCGGAGCCAGTGTGGCAACATCAGGTGTTATTCCATCTAGAAACTGTATTTTCTTCTTAGGGAAAATAGTGTGTCTAGCCTCAACAGATTCTAAGGCAGTAAAAACAAATTTAAATCATGAAATGAATGAAAATCTAATGAAAAGTTCAGAAATCAGTGCGGATAAGTTCATTTAGGTACATGAAAAACCTAAATGTTGGTCTTTTTTTCAGAATTACTCCCACTATAGCAGGGAGGTTAGCCAATTAGTCAAGCCTACGCAGGTATTTTCATTAAAAGAGATTTTTATAAGATCTTTCATCTTGTGAGAATAAAAGCTATTTTGAAAAAGCACTGATGTTTAATAATCCAACCTATATTCTAAAAAGAGGAAACTTCACATTTGGGGCTCAGTCCTCAAGGATCCCTATTTTCCTTGTAAAATGTTCGTAGCTTTGTGTAATAGGTGTAGACAGGAAGATATCTGACTTATTCTAGGTTTTTAGATTATTTACATAAATAATCCAAGGAGAAATAGGCTGTTTTCAACAGCTGTAATTAGTTTTCCATCTATGTAGGTCATAATCTAGTTTCACTTAGGTATTACATTTCATAATGGCTGTTAGATATAAATTGAGTGTGTACCTGGGAACTCTAATTTATAGATATCTCCTCTCAGAGAATATGGAATGTCAACACAGCTCTCCTATTAGTCAAAGTTTTATCACTGGCCTGAAATTGACCGACTAAATGACTGTCGTGGGTAGCACATAATGCTGTAAAACCGAGCATTGACTTATTATGGAATAAAAGCTGGAGGGATCATTGGGATGTTTAATATCAAGACTTGTTTTCCCATTACACTTGATAGAAGAACCAGCCAAATCAGCTGAAGGAGACTTTATTAAACAAAACAGAGTCATTTCAATATATGTCTGTTCCTCAAAGTGAGTGCAAATCATTTATGATCATAATAAAAGCACTTGCAAGCCCTTTCCTCATGATTTCTCTGCACAAGAGGCTCAGATGAGTAAAATGGAAATGACCTGGCATATCATTAAATTGTTATTGCAGTGAGTTAATGAAATTAAATGAGTAATACAATTTTAGTGCAATTTTCTTGATACTAAGAAGCATCCCTGTCTTCCTCCTTCTAGCATACCCCAAGAAAAGGAAAAAAAAAATTAAAAAGGAAAAGAAAAAAGAGAACAAATAGTGATTTTAAAGAATTTTTGGGAAAGAATTATATTCAAGGTCTGAAAGCCACAGGAGTCTAAAGATAAAAGAAGAGAAAAATGTCGTGGGCATTCGACATGTGACATTCTGCAGTCTGGGGCAAGGGCCAGGTCTCTGCAGCTTCTCAGCTGGGAGTTTCTTAAGAAGACCCTGCCTTTGATCACACTGTGGGATCCATCACTGAGAAAGAGCCAGGTTCCCTCCTGGGTCCACTGCTCCTAAAGGACCTTCTGTGCTTTCCACCAGGTGGCAGCAGGAAATAAGATTTGCAAACAGGCCATGTAATGAATGCATTAAAAAAAAACAACAAAAACCAGCCTTGTGAGAGGTCATATTAAGAAAAATCGCCTTAAGAAAATAAAATCTCCTGTGACAGTGTTTCTCAAGTGTGAGTTGTTGAGGCAAAAGACAGATTTCAACTTTCATGTTAGCCTAAAATGAGATGGTGGTGTTTTGGAATTGTGCAGATCTGTGATACAATATAGCCACCTAGACAGCTCCAGAGCCCAGTATAAAAACAAACAAACAAACAAACAAACAAACTTTGGCTTATAGGAAAAGTTAAGGAAGCAAGGTGATTTTCTCTCTTTTCCTTTTTGAGGAAAGAGTGTAACCCAGGGAAACCCTTGGTTATGAAATTTCTGGACTTCAACATATGTTTTTTTTTTTTTAATTTTATTTTAAAGACAAAAGAATGGAGACATATGAACCAGAATAATTCATAAACAATACAGAAAATACAAAATTATACAGAATATAGTAGGGAATTACCACTGGATGTTGTATTACATAATGTTATCTTCATATTAGTTAACACAAAAACATTAAAGGAAATACCAAATTATAGAGAAGATAGTAAGGAATTTGCACTGGATGTTGTATAATATAAAATTATCTTCACTTTTGTTAATACAAAAACAATTGAGGAAATACAGAATTATAGAGAACACAGAAGGGAATTAGCTCTGGATGCTGTCCTACATAATGTTACCTTCACCTTCGTTACTCAGTTACACAGATGATGGCCCATTTGATCATTCAGTTTTTCTCCTCCCTCATCTCCGTTGCCCTATCACTCAATCAGTCATCTTCCCTGTGATAATAACTGTACTCCTGGGTTTATCTATACCCCTGGACTCTCGCCTAGGGAAGACATATAGCTGCCTCAGACTATACTATAACATACATGGGTGTATACAAACTGCCATGGTCGGAGGTGGAAAAGCACATATGCTCACAGCGGACTGCCCAGCTCCACCCCATCACCGTGCTATGGGTGGGGGCAGGTCCAGTCCGTGAGGTGCCCTCAGCGGGGCCCTCAGCAGAGCAGCCGCAGGGCCCACAGCGGAGCAGCCGCGGGGCCCACCGTGGAGCAGTCGCCAGGGCCCACTGCGGAGCAGCTGTGGGGTCATGCAAGGTTCATATGTGCAAGCTGAAAGGAGACCCTCTTGGTGCTCACATTAATAGTTTGGGGTGAGTCCTGAAGACCGTGGATTCATCCCATTGTTGCCAGGAACAGGCGGTGCTTGTTCAAGCCCCTGAGACTCAAGGTGCTCCCGGAGAGAGTTCAGGGTGGGAGCTGAGCCCCGGCAACCCAGCTCGTGCTTCCTGCCTGATGTTGGAGTGAGAAAGGCGTGAAGCCACGAGATCCACCTCCATCTGCATCTCCCTCCTGTTGCGGTGCTGGAGCCCCTGTCTGCTCCTTGGCTGGATCCCTGGGAGCCACCGCGGTCACCGCTGAGGTTCCCTGCTGCTCTCTGCCAGTAGCTGCTCACCCAGCCGAGAGGCAGGGGGCCACCATCTCGAGGCAGGCGCAGAGCCGGGTGTGGTGCACTGTGTACTAGTTGCATTGATTCTCTCCAGGTGCTGATTAGGAAGGTTGCTGCAGGGCGGGGACTCTGCCCCAGTGGCTGTCATAACCTCTTATTCTTGCACTGGGTTCGACAACTGCTACCGACCACCACTGTCTCCTTTCCTGGCTGCGCCCTCCTCTCTCCAGCCCTGGACCAGCTCTCAGAACTCCGCTCTCCTCTTGCCGAGTTGGGAGGCTTCCGTGAGCGTGGGCCTCGGAAGCTGAAGCTATGAATGCCAGGACAAGGGCGCGGGCCATGGGTTTGCTTGGAGCGGTGACTTCCTCCTTCTCCTCTCCCTCCGACTGCACTATGGAGGATCTCCGATCCTTTCCTCCAGCAGAGGTTTTCCTTAGTCCTTCCGAGGGCTTCAATTCCCATTTCAGATCCTTCCTGAGTTCAGGATACCCACCTCTTTCCTTTCTGTCCTTTGTCTGAGTGGTATTCCTCTGGAAGGTTCTCTCTGTTGCCTACCTGGTCGCCATCTTGCAGTTCTCTTGTAAAATTTATTCAGTTATTTGTTACTTTCTAATGAATTGACCATTACACTTCTAAAGTTCTGAAATGACCAACAGACCATAGAAAGATACCACTTTAGGCTCCTGCTTGAAACTAACAGCTACAGAAAACTGCTGGCCTTGATTCAGGGCCAAGTGGACTTTAACATATGTGACTCCCAAGGGCTGCCCTGAGCACACGGTAGGTGTGCATTAAATGGCTGGACTTTTGCAAAAGACTTCTAAGGCTTTCTGGAGATAACAGCCACATAATCATCAAGCTTGGATGTTTTCAGGAATAAACCTAAGCAGTGTCTCCTTCGAATGCAGGTCACGTGTGGGAGGAAGGGTAGTTGGGCTGTGTGATCCTCTCTGCCACTGGTAGAAGAAGAGGCTGTAGCCTCTGCACAGAGTAAAACACACAAACCTCAGTCCACCTTCTTCTCATTCCCTCTCACTGAACAACCACCGTCTCTTCCCCGTGCCAATCTGCTTGTGATGCTTAATTCCTGCTTGGTTTGAAAGTGTCCTCCGACAGTACATGTATCAAAAACTTAATTGCCAAACTCCCAGGCTCATGGAATGTGGGAGGCAGTCAGGGTTAGATGAGTCATGGAGGTGGGTCCCTAAGAGGCCATTAGTGGCTTCCTAAGAAGAGAGACCTGCGCTGACTTGCTTGCTGCCTTGCCGTTTGATATCATCCACCACGTAATGGCACAGCGACAAAATAAAGTCTGTGCCAGATGGCCAAATCGTGCTTCCAAAAGCTTCCAAAGTCATGAAATAAATGAACCTCTATTCTTTATAAATCATCCAGTCTGGGGTACTTAGCTATGGCAACAGAAAACGGAACAAGACAATTCCCCACGCCCGCTCTCCGGGTTTGAACTCTGTCCAGCTAGCTTCCTCCTTGTGATAAACATGCCCATGCTCCAAAGGGCAGAGCAGAGGAGCCCCTCTGTCTCTGACTCTGCTACCTTTCATCAGTTTGCCGATGTTGTTGTGGAGTGGAGGTGGAAAAATGTCAACTATGCCCTATTATGTGAATCTAAGAAAAGCATGAAGGTTGAGTAGCTTTCTAAGGTATTTCCCGCTGCTTGTAGACATCTCCTAGCTTGACACAACACAACGAAACAAAACAGCAGGGTAAATCTATTGCCCCTGAAGGCTCCAGTCCTCTTGTGTGGACCTGGGAAGAATGATGTTAGCATCCTGCACATCCTTTGTGCAGAGTTACCCTTAGCCCTTCAGGATCTGGCTTCCCTCAAATCTAAGAGAACCTTGAAACTCCAAGTCCTGTGGCTTCATTTGGCTCCCACCCTCTTTGCATCATCTTTTTTACCCTGGGGATCCCTCACCTCTCTGAAGCTCTATCACCCTTGACGTTCACACCCCAGATGTCCTGGTTTATCTGTACCTCAGTTTCCTTTGATATTTTTCTCCTTTGACCATATTTCCTTCTCCAGCTCCTCTCCCGGCCTTGTCTAATTTGCCTTTGTTGTGAATATAAGCAATAATTTTTCTTTCCAAGGTGCCCTTCCCATAAGTCATGGAGAAAAATACCACACAAACACCATTATTCTAGTCCTGGTGCTCTCAGTCCTGCTCTAACGCCCCTGTCTTTCACCCACAGCTTGCAGCACCCAGTGCTGTGATGCTGTGTGTAAGTGACTCACACATCTCTTCCACTCATTTTCCTCTTCCCTCCATTCTGCTCCCAGCACTGTGGCCTCCTGTGTGCTTGCTCCATCCAGAGACCATGACGGCTTTCACACTGGGTCCTCCAGTCCTTCACCCACCACCCACTGCCCCACATACACTCTTGCTGTATTGGCTTTCCCAAATCATTGTTGTGTGTCACACGCTGGAAAAAACTATTTTCCCTCTGACATCTCAGTTCCCTCATCTTCCCTGTGAAGACTTTCCAGTTCTCTCTCTCTACCAAAGTCAGAATATAATAGTCTGTAAAGCTGCAACGCAGGGTCTGTTGATAACTGCATCATTTTGTTTAAGATACTAACTGCATACATTTGTTGTTTTGTCACTTAAGAGCTTATAGTTTTTAGAGAAAAACTTTTGTGCTTATGGTCATCCTAGTACTTAGCCCATCTATAATATAAATATTCTACCTATATCTATGAGGTATGATAGAAAAAATTTGTGAATGTTTAAATAAAAAAGTATTGCAGTGAAAGACACATGGCCACTGATCTCCCTCAAGATGCACCCCCTCACTTTGAATACATCTATCTCAACATTTTTTCCACTTCCCAAAGCACTTCTGTGAGTAAGTATTTTCAGCTGTGCTCTGTGGCTGCCTCGGGGTATTTGAATAGATTTGAAATAGTTCTCTTTAATGGCCACTTTGACTTTGGGGAAGAGCCAGAGGTCATGGGATTCCAGATCCAGTGAATGAAGTAGGTGAGGATGCGCCATCGTGTTCTTGTGATCCTGCCTTTGTATTGGGTGGCAGCGGTGTTCAGTGCACTTTTGATTATGCCTGGTAAAGACATTAATGAAAGAGGACTTCCAGACCTGCTCCAGGACGTGGTAAGAACAATGAGATGAGTGTGTTTGAAGCAAGGGGAAGTTTTTTGAGAGGGATTGATGGCCACGTGTCTTTTTTACTGTTAATTTAGAAAAATTAAACACCATCATATAATCGGATTATCCTTGTATGCATGGTTTCCACCTGTGCCTTAGCTTCCTTTTATTCTTCCCCTTAACATATGCATCCTGTTATGGTTTGTGTCTGCATGTCCTCCCAAATCCTCACACAGTCATGGGCGGGCTTCTAGATTTTTGATTGATCCATAGTCCAAGGCTGAGGCTACGGGCATGAGGGCTACACACACCCTGGGGTGGATAGTTGGCATATGTAAGGGAGAGGAAGAGGCTGCTTGCCGCCACTCCTCCCTTTTTGCTGTTGTTGCTTTTGCTGTGTTCCACTGCCATGAATGCTTGCCCTCTGCCATGTGCCACTCTGCCCTGGAGCCAGCCGAGTACGGACTGAAACTTCTACAAACTAAACAAACATTTCCTTCCTTAATATTGGGCTTTGGGTATTTTGTCTTAGCAACAAGAGAAAAGTAACCAAGACAATCCCCCACACCCACAGTTCTGTGAAAGGATACAAGGAAGACAGCTGATGGTAAGGAAAATTGACATGGCCGCTGGGGAATGCACTTCCTCGTCACAAAGCACAGAATCTGGATGAGCACATGACCGGAATCCGGGTCATGTGCTCTGCACATTTGAGGGTTCACTTCCTCGCTTTTTTACTGCTCTATTCTGTTCATTGCTGACATAAGTAAAGTCATTCTTGGACAAAAATATGTTCATTACAGTGAAAGCTTAAAGTAAATAGCTTTTAGGATCCTACAAAACATACATTAGTGAGGATGTGGAAGAAAGGACCCCTCCTACAGCACTGGTAGGAATGCAAACTAGTACAACCACTGAGGAAGTCAGTATTGTCATTCTTCAAAAAACTAAAGATATAAGCCCAGCCACACCAACTCTTTGGTATATTCCTAAAAGAATTAAAGACAGCATACTACAGTAACACATGCACATCCATGTTTATAGCAACACAATTCACAATAGCTAAGCTGGGGAATTAGCCTATCTGTCAGTCAACAGATGAATGGATAAAGGAAATGTGGTATGCATACACTGTGGAGTATTATTTACTCATAAAGAAGAATGAAATAATAATTCCATCATTTGCAGGAAAATAAATGGAACTTGAGGCCATCAAATTGTGCAAAATAAACCAGTCTCAGAAAGTAACATATGGCATGGGTTCTGTCATGGGAACAGTTAAAAAATAAGTAAAATGAAATTTTAAAAAAGGACAGATGACAGAAAACTAGAAGGTAGACTTTTAAAGATGGGGAAGAAGATTCAAGGGGGGGGAAGGGGTGTAGGGTGTAACAGAGATGAAAATTGTTTATATCAATATACTAAAATGAACCTCATGATTCTCTACTACTAATATGTACCAATTTAAAAATTAGCTCTTAGGTTCTTACCATTCTCTGTAGAGTCATAGGAAGAGATTTATTTAAAATTATCATCTCTGGTTTTATCTAGTTTCTTGCAGACCAATGGGGAATTCAATGCTTAAGTTTATCTGTCAGAATGAGCTGAGTTTTGCTGCATAACAAACAATCCTGACCTCTCAGTGGCTTACTACAGCAAATCTTATCCCCTGTGTCTGCTCTATGTCCATTGCAGGATGGACTGTACTCTTTCCTGTTCTCACTGATGAGACTGAGAACCTCACTTATCTGGGGTGCTGTTGTTTTCAGAGGCAGCTGATGCAGAGAGGGGAAGCCAGTGAATTACACACCAGTTCAAAATGTGAGACACAGGTAACTTCTGCTTCTATATCATAGAGCAAAGCAAGCCACCTTTCATAACGAACTGCAATTGAAACAAGAGGGAGATGCAAACCAGCTGTGAGATTAGAAGGAAGAAAACCAGCAACTGGTGAATAGGACAACAGATAAACAGTGATAAATGTTCCAATTCTAGGCAGCAGGGTCAATTCATTGACCTTGTTTTTCCCTTCCTTACATTTGCTGAAGAAAATTTTTTCCTAGACATGTTAAACAAATGTGAGAGAATGCAAATATAGTTTAAAATCTAGATTTCAATGTATTTACCATTTAAAAGTAGTATATTATATTCTTGGAAAATCAGGCTAAGAATAATAAAAATAAACCTTTAAAACCTTTCTTTATCATTTTAGAAATAGCAGGAAGCTTATGCATATAAAGCTTTTTGTGATTATATTTTGAGGCCAACTGTTCAATCTTTTATATATCTGAAGCCATATTCTGTTAAAGTATGCAATAATTAAATCCAACTGTACTAACGGTGTGGTATAATCTTAGGGTTTTTTATGTGAAGAAATTTATTCTGGCAGTAAAACTTATAAAAAAAGAAGATCAGTGTAAATCATCTCTAGCTTGTTGAATTTTATTTTTAAATAAATTACAGTGTGTGTCAACTCATTTGGAGCTTGCGTGTGTGTAACACAAATTGAAATCCTTGGCAAAGGGCCTTGTTTATTTTCTATTTTAGGCTAATTCCAATGAGATGCAATTAAGCCAGGTGATACTTTTATTCATGAAATAATTCAGTCAAAAGTTGTAATTGTACTTCCTGTATTGAGTCCTTGGCATGTAGTTTTATAACTGGAGGAAGGAAAGCTTTTAAATAGATAACATAAAAATGCTGGCCTGTGAGAAACTCTGATGAGACATTTTGAATTTATTTCAGTTTCCCTTGAGTTTTTTAAAATGGGAAGAGCAGATATGGTTTAAGAGGCGCAGTTCTTGAGAGCAAAGCAGGTACTATCAGAGAGGAGAGAAAAAGAAGCTCAGAAATGATCATCCATGGAGATTAGGATCTACCTTGTAGAATCATGGAGAGACACATGTAGCATCTCATGTTTCTTTAAAAACAGGATATAATCTTCTTATTGTTAGTACGTTTTCTAATATTTCTCAAGCTTGAAGAAAAATCAGATGTTGTGACTCATAACTTTCTTTGACCCAATCTATCCAATTCATGTAGAATTTATTTTGCTAAAACTTTATCTACATGAGGAAGTTTTATGACGGGAAACTTCTCTTGGAGTTGTCACTCACATTTTCTTTATTTCCTTACAGGAGGCCAAGGGCATTGCACTGGTAGAAAGAAAGAGGAGATGCACAAACCAGATGACCTGAGTTGAGTTACAAGCCAGAACTCTCAGAGATCTACACTAGCATTTCTCTACTGTGGGACTATTGTTATTATGGAACAGAACATTCTTTGCTGTGGGGTTTTGTTTGTGCAAAACAAACAATAGGATGTATGCTCTTGTTTATATCCTTGTATGGTAACACATGCACACCCGTGTTTGCATTAGCACAATTCACAGTAGCGAAGCTAGGGAATCAACTATATGCCAGTCAACAGATGAATGGGTAAAGATGTGGTACCCATGTGCAGTGCATATGTGTATACACTGTTAAGCACAGTGTCCTTGACCTGTACTCAAAAAGCATTAACACATCCATTAACACAGGCCCAGCTGTGAGAAGGGAAAATGTCTCTAGTTATTGCCAAATGCCCCCTGGAGGAAAAAATACACCCTCCAGTTGAGAGCTGCTGATCTACAATGAGAGTGCTGTGCTCATCACTCTTGAATCTGAATTGGTGACTTTCTTAAGAAATTTCTTCTGAACATTTCATTTAATTCTAGACTTTCTATAAAATAAATTCTTGGTCATTATTATAACCTAATTTATCATTTATATTTATTCTCTGAGCCATGTTTTGGAGGTAATTATAATAGTTTTCATTAACTAGGAGGGATACATTCAAATACTGTCAGTAAATTCCTGAATCATGCATAGTACCAAGTCTTATATATACAATGCTTTTCTCTATATGCCCTGCTGTGTTTTCACATAGAACCAGATCTAATCTTCTTCTATTGCTGTTATCTCCTTTGTATCATTACTTGCTCTTGGGATTTGGAGCCAGTACTAAGTCAGGTAAATGTTAGTTAAACACTGAGGTTCTGTGGCAGCGAATTTGACAACCAAGAAGGCTAAGTGACTACTGGGAAGGTAGTGTATACAGAGTAAATACACTGGAGAAAATGGGATGGTGTGAGATTTTATTGCGCTTCTCAAACACTGTGTAACTGAGAAACTTATACATTGGTTATTTGTCAATTTTTTCATTCAGCCTTTCAGACAGTAGTAAAATTATATTCTAGAGTTAGAAATTTGCTTGTATCAATAATTTAAATGTGGAGATAAAACATGTGTAAAGAAAAATAAGAATGCCTGCTTTTGTGGTATCACAGCAGAACAACAGCTACATTAATAATGATCTAAAAGTTAAAAATAGACTTTGTGCAATTTTCCCATTTTATGAGAACTTGGAGAGAAGAAAAATTGTTGTGGGAAGAAGACTTCTATAAATTAATTTAGGTTCTTAATTTAACATAAATTATATATCCCAGGGATCCCACCTCACCATCCAGGTGTTCTGGCCACTTATTTTTAAATTAAATATTAGACTTCACCTTGTATTCAGTGCATATGGTGGGAGGCACTGGAAAGCAGAAAGAAAGGAAAAAGGCTACAGTAGAAGGCAACGGGGGGGGGTGCTGCCTCCTAAATCCAAAGGCAGCAGTTTTGCATCAGTGGCTCAATACCATCAGCCACTAAGTTTCACATGAACTGCTTTAAGTCTAGGGTACTGTAGTGAGGTTGGAAGAAGTGCTGTCTTTTCTACTTTAGTAGCATGAGAATTCTATGGTCATCTCTCAGCTGATGCAGGAAGCTCCTGGGAGGCATAGCCCATCAGCTTATCTCTTGTGTGGTGACCCTCAGCTTCTAGGGGTTCATATCATTTATTTTCAATCAGGGGCAATTTAATCCCCATAGGCCATCTGTCAATCTCCAGAGACATTCCAGTCACCAATGGGGAAGGCGAGTGCTAGTGGCGTCTGGTGGGTGGAGGCCAGAGATGACACCAAACATCCTAAACTATACAAGACAGTGCCCAGCAACAAACAGTTCTGGGTCCAAAGTGCCTCCAGTGCTAGAGCTGAGAAACCTGTCTTAGACACCCTGCTAATCCTCTAGGTTAAGTGTCGGCAAGTTTGACCCAAGGTCACCTGCACCTGCAGATTTTACCTATTTTTGTGTGGCTCACAGGCTGACTGCTATCCATCTTTTCAAATAGTTGAAGAACAGAGTAAAAGAGAAGACTATTTTATAATATGTGAAAATTACATGAAATGCAAATTTAGTGTCTATTAAAATCGTTTTATTGAGACACATCCACACACACTTGTTTGCACAGATTGTGCTATGTCTGCTTTCACAATACAGCTGTGCAGCTGAGTAGCTGTGACAGTCGCATGGCCAAAAATGCCTGAAATATTTACCACTGGAGCCTTCACAGAAAATGTTTGCAGATCCTTGCTGTAGACATATTGGGTGAGCTGTTGTTAATCTGGGAAGGTGATATGATACTCTTTGGCTTAACTCTTGGAAGATTTTCATTCCTTGAAGATTCAAAAGGTGTTATTTTTCAAAGTCAAGGCGGTGGGGGTTGGCTATAAGGAAATTGTGAAAAATAATTACAAAGAAGCCTGTGACAATAAATAAGTGTGTGTGGGGGGCACAATGTTATTGCTATCCAGAAGAAAGATAATTGTTTCCTGATTAACTAATACTCTCTCCCGATAAGGAGGAAGCAAAGCCGTTTGTCAGGAAGAGCAGGGCCATGAACAAACTCGAGGAAATCTTTATGGCAACTCCAAGTGCGCATCACAACCTTGAAGAGTGAACTGCACATGAATTTTCAAATGACGTCTCTGGCTTCTCTTTTTCACCAAATAAATAAGCCTCAAGCAGCAGTGGAGAATTAAAGACTTCTATATGGCATTTGTAAAACTTATTGACAGTGGAGATTGCAGAGGAGTTCCAGAAGGTGAGTATTTATAGGAAAAGAATCAAACTCCACGATTCCTACCTTCAGAAATGATGTTAACATCATTATTCCTTTCCTTGTAGGAGAGTTTTTGAATGGCCACGCTGTCTAGGAAGCTGTCCTTACAGGAATCCGCTTCTCTGGGGAGTGTTTACAGCTGTCTCTCACCACCCTCTAGACATGACTTTCTCCTCTCGTGCTGGGTGTGTGACAGCAGTGAGACTCCGCGACACATGACAGGAAGACATTTGTTTCTGGTCGAATATAATTGGGATAGGTTTGGGGGAAGAGGGAGAGGCCATCACACACATTTGATCCAAGGAAACCTCATGAGGAACGCTGGTAGAGCATATTTTGTGTTTTTGAGAATCAAGGGGCCAAATTCTACTTTAGTCCTTGTGCGGAGAATGTAAAACCAGGAAAAGAAAGATAAAATAGCATTTTAAAATGTGTTGTTTTTACCATATTGAGGTCATAAGAGGGTTATCTAATAATATTTCCTAATTCAAATAATTCCTAATTGATTTGTCTGACATTGCTCAGGAATAAGATGTTCCCATTGAACAAACATTACCTCTGTCGGGTACCATGAGCATGGTGTGTCCAGGAACAAATTCTTTTAGTGCCAGAGAAATATTCAAATGCAAAACTGTATTTAAAAAAAAAAAAGAAATACTTTCACATATAATCAAAGGTATAACAAAAAATTCTTAAAGCAGGTTTAAGTTTTTTAATGACCAGTTTGCTTGAACTGTTATGTCTTCGTGTACAAGTGTTAAATGTCTTGGTGCAACATGCATTTCTGAGAATTCTGTGTCCTTGCTGTCAGTTTTCATTTTTCTTTGTATTTGTTGTACTTACATCTAATATTTTCATCTCAGCATTTACAATTGGACTTTTAATATGTTGTGGGCTTTAACCCAGATACTAAACTTTACAAGACTAACAGAGGAATCATATAATAGAGATGGACCATGTGAGTCATGACATTTTCCAGCTGAGATTGGAGCAATTTGCTTAACCTTTTCTTTAGCTATAAATGAGATGATAATAGTTCATTTCATGGAGTTATCTGAGAATCTATTTACATCAAGTGATTACGATAATAACTGGCAACACAGAAACCTGTGTAATAGAGAAGATGTAATTTTTAGAATAAGGATTTTTTAGCCATGTATTTTTCACTAGACATCCTGAGGCTGAACTTCAGAGAGCTGAAATAAAACTTAACAATGTCTAACTCCCTTCCTCTTCCTGTTGTGATTTCTTATGCACCTCTTTTTCTATTTTGTTCAGCGATTGCCTTTTAAGATATTTTAGAGCACAGAAACTTCACTCCTTCTTTCCCCATTTCTATTAAGATTACTTGAAAGTAGATCCTTACATCAGAAGCTGACATCCAAGAAATCCTTAAGGGGAGGTGCATACACTTAGGGTATCCTGACAAAACTCTAATTAAAGCATTTAAAAATCACTAGGTTTAAAATTTCAGCTTCTGATTAAGATGGGATAACAGGAGCATGATTTACTCCTATTTGAAACAACTAAACAATTGGAAAATAATATGAAACAGCAGTTTCAAGACTAGACATCAGATAGTCTGAAATAGACTCAAACTGCTGAGCCCAGCAATGGCTTCTGGGCCTCAGTGTAGGGAAAGGGAACTTGGGCACTTTCCAGCTTCCTTTCTTGAGGACACAGAGCTAGTGTTCTGGACAGAATACCGAGCAGTGGGAAGCCACCTGGAGAAGGTGCTTCCTGGGTGGCAGAATTTCTCCTGTGAGTCTTCCCAAATGTGTCCACATCTGAAGGGAAGCTACCTGGCTGAGGGAAAGAAAGGACCTAGCTGACACAGGACCAAGAAATGTTCCAGTTTCTAACAAGAGGAGGGAAAACATCACAATTCCAGGGCATGAACTACCGTTCTCAAAAGGAAACTCATAAGTACGAGGGCAGGATTAGTCCTAGGTAAGGGCTGTGCTGACCTCACCCTACCAAGGCTGAAAGTAAGTCTCAAAAGGATCAACTGTCTTCAGGTAACTTACTGTCATCTCAGCACAAAGCTCAGGAGCATCACAGGAATATAAAATATCTACACTCAGCAAGGGGAAGGTATCTCTGCCTGGAATTCAATGAAAATAACCAGGAATGCAAAGGAGTGGGAAAATAAGATCCTTAATGGGGAGAAAAGTAAGTCAATAGAAATGGACTCAGAACCAATTGACCTGCTAGAATGAACAGACAAGGACATGAAAAGTTATCCACTATTTTCTGCATAAACAAGACTATAGAGGATTACTGAACACCTTAAGTAGAGAAATAAAAGACAGAAAACAAAAATCAAGTCAAATTCTGAATAAAAATATACTGGAAAGGATTAACAGCAAATTAGACTCTACAGAAGAAAAGGTGGGTTAGCTTGAGGACATAGCAATGGAAACTACCCAAAATGAGGAACAAAACAAAACAAATAAATAAAATATAGAGATAAAAACAGTGAACGGTGGTTTAATATGCATGATGGGGACCCTCAAAAGTGTAGGAGCAACAAAAATATTTGAAGAGATAATGGCTTTTTTATTAAACCTTGTTGAGCTCTGTAAACTAGGAACAGGAAACCACAGGACAAATAAATGCAAAACAGAAGAAAGCCACACCGAGATAGTGCACTAAATACATTTTAGGAGCATTCAGACAAAAGGACAGAATTGTATATAGAGGAACAAAAACAGAACACAGAGGGACCAGCATTTCTAAACTATGAAGAAACCAAACTGTCAACTTAGAATTTTATACCCAGTGAAAATATCTCTCAGAAACTAAAGATGTTTTTTTCTGACACACACACAGCCTTTTGAGAATTTGTCCATTTAGTCTGTTTCCCAGTTCACTGGCCATGGTTGTTCATGATATTCTTGATATTCAAGATGTCTATGCCTATAATTGTTCTCATTTTCTTCCCTGTATAAGTTACTAACATTTTATATCCTGCATTGGTCATTGGAGGTACTCTTGATTTAACTAATTATTTTAGAGGTTTTTTTTTATTTTCAGTGAACCAGCATTTGAGTAGGTTGATCCTTCCTATTGGAATTTCAATTTTTATTTAATCAAACTCTGCTCATATGTTATCCTCTCAGTTTGAATTTAGCTATTAGTTTATAGCCTTAAACCATTTCTAATTTAAGAATTGAAAATATAAAGCCACAGATGCTTTGTGTTGTATCTTATGAATTTTTATTTATTATCCTTGTTATAAGCATTTTAAAGATATTTCTCCCCAGAAAATAAAAAAGTTTTAAACATTTCACTTATATTTTAGAAGAATGCATGTTCTTTATTTCTTTTGCTCAGATTCTATTCATGTGAATCAAGTTTGTTACCTATGGTTTCAGAAACATCTCTAGTTTTACTTATTTTAATGTGATTAAATGATCAATTTAAAAATTAGTGTGTAAAATATCCTCCTATTATATTGGATGTGTCCATTTCTTCACCTCTTGTACATCTATTAATTTTTGATTTATGTACTATTTTAAGGGTGTTTCGTTTGGTATATTCAAGTTTGGAATTGCTACGTTTTTTCTGGAAAATTGAAATTTTAAAAATAATTCAGTGACCTCCTATCTTCCTAGAAAGGATTTTACTTTAAGGCTTATATTAGTTTGTATTAATTGTTCATTTTTATTTTAAATATGATTTACTATTTATGTCATTATTCATGCTTTTTACACTCAGCCTTTCTGAGTCCTCTTAGTTTAGATGTTTTCTGCAAAAAACTTTACCTTCTTTTTAATGTAGTCTGGTGATCTTTTCCTAGTATCTTCACCCTGCTGACCTGACATGATAATGTATATTTATATATTTTAGTTTTTATAAAATACATGTTTGAGAAACTTATTTCTCTGTCATATGTTACTCTTCCTCCTTAATTGTTTATGATTCTTTATTCTTTTATTCCTACTTTCTGGATTATTTTTGTTTTCTTATTCTATTTTTTCCTTACATTCGGGTTTGAAGTTATACATTAGCTAATATTAACGAGTATCTGTGGAATTTTATCATGTACACATAAGAAAGGCCAAGGTAGTCTTTTGATGATTGTTATATCTTTGTAAAATGCGGGGTCTTAGGAAACTTTAATTATGGCTAACTCTTCCCTGACTTGCAGGTTTTATTAGGGCAGGTTTCACCTAGGCATTAATCTTTCATTAAATAGTTTTTAAAAACTTTTTTTCTTTTTTTTTTACTTTAAAAGTATAATAAAAAAACAAAAAGATATTAACAAACATACACAAAGTAGCATAAGAATAGTACAATTGAATCTGAGTTACAGATAGGGTGACAGGGAATCATCAATGGTTGTTGCATTACATATTGATAATTTCTAATTGTATATTCAAGAAAATAGGTATAGACATGCAAAATTGATCAGACAATTAATCATCTACTATTCTTTACAATAAAGTGACCTAGGTCAGTAGTACAACTTCTTTTTATAGTGTGAAAGCAAAAAGAACTACATCAACTACAACAGAAAAAGGAAGAGAAAAAAAAAAACTGAAAAGCATTAACAAAGAGACACAAAGTCGCTCAATAAACTTATAATCATAATTGAATTATAGACAAAGCAACAGAAAACCAACAATAGTTGTTGGATTTCATATTGATATCTTCAAAATGTATGCACCAGAGAACACATAAAGACATACAAGATTGATCAAACAATCAGTCATCAACTATTCCCTAACATTCAATGACATAAGTCAATAGTAGAACCATGCCAGCCATCTCGCATACATGTATACACATAGATACTTACATACATACATATTTAAATTTTTACCTCATTCTTTTCTCCTTTCCCTTGTCCCCTCTGTTCTTTACTTTTGAACAGATTTCCTTCATAACTCTTAGTTTATGTTCCCACCCCCAGGTTCTTACACCAGTGACACAATACGTTGCCTGCACATGTACCTCTGATTTACTTCACTTATGAGTATGTTGTCTAATTTTGACCATTTGCCTACAAAGGCTCCATATCTGTCCCTCTTTATAGCTGAATAATATTCCATTGTATAAAAATGCCACAGTTTTTTAATCCAGTCTTCTGTGGATGGACATTTGGGTTGCTTCCACAATTTAGCTATTACAAATTGTGCTGCTATAAACATGGGTACACATATATCAGAGTGATATGACGCTTTCAGATCTTCTGGAAAAATACCCAGAAGGGGAATAGCTGGTTTGAATGGGACCTCTGGACCTAGTCTGCTGAGGAGTCTCCAAACTGCTCTCCACAGTGGTTGCACCAGTCTGCATTCCCACCAGCAGTGTAATAGAGTCCTATTTCTCCACAGCCTCGCCAGCATTTGTTATTGGATGATTTTTTCATACTGGCCATTCTTACTGGGGTGAGATGGAATCTCAGTGTTGTTTTTATTTGCATTTCTCAGATGACTAAGGATGTGGAACATTTTCTCATATATTTATTTGCCATTTGTACTTCTTTCTCTGAGAAATGTGTATTCATCTCAGCTGCCCATTTCTGGATTGGGTCTTTGAATTTGGACAGGTACATGTTTTTTAATTCTTTGTATGTTCTAGATAGCAGTCCTTTGTCTGAGGGACAGCCAGCTAGGATTTTTTCCCAATTTGTGGGTTTTCTCTTTGCTGGTGATTTCTTTAGATGTACAAAAACTTTTCAGTAGAATGAGATCCCAATTATTGATTCTTTGAAGTGTTTCCCTTCCAGTTTCATTTTTGTTCATGAACTCTCTGCCTACTCCTATGTCTTCAAGATTTTTACCTACTTTCTCTTCCAATAGATTTAGAGTTTCTGTTTTAATGTTGAGATCTGTGATCCATTTTGACCTGAGTTTGGTGCATAGTGATAGACTTGGGTCTATGTTCAGTTTTCGGCAAGAGGCAAGCCAGTTTTTCCAGCACCATTAATTAAACAGGTCATCCTTTTTCCAGTGAGTTTGGTTGGCTCCTTTGTCAAATATTAGGTGGCTGAGTGTGCTTTTCATTGTGGTTGCATCTTCCAGTCTGTTCCATTGATCCTCAGGTCCGTTTTTTAACCAGTGCCAGGTTGATTTTATTACAGTAGCTTTGTAGTATAATTTCAGGTCAGAGATTGTGATTCCACCTGACTTGTCCTTGTTGTCCATGATTGCTTTTGCTATTCTGGGTCTCTTCTGGTTCCAGATGAAATTAAGGCATATTTTCTCTAGATCTGTGAGGTATGCTAATGGTAGTTTAATGGGAATTGCATTGAATCTGTACAACAGTTTTGGCAGTATGGCCATTTTCACAATGCTGGTTCTTCCTAACCATGAGCAGGGTATGTTTTTCCGTTTATTGAAATCCTCTTCGATCTCTTTTTTCAGAGTACTATAGTTTTCACTGAATAAATCTTTCACATTCTTTGTTAGATTGATTCCTAAGTATTTTAATTTCTTGGATGCTATTGTAAAGGGTATGATTTCCTCAATATCTCTCTCAGTCTGTTTGTTGTTCATGTATAGGAATGCTATTGATTTTTGGGTGTTGACTTTGTATCCAGCTATGCTGCTGAATTTGTCAATTAATTCCAGGAGTTTTCTTGTGGAGTTTTTGGGGTCCTCCATGTATAGTATCATGTCATCTGCAAATAGTGATAGTTTAACTTCTTCCTTTCTTATCCTTATTCCTTTTATTTCTCTCTCTTGTCTAATTGCTCTGGCTAATGCTTCCAGGACATGTTGAATAGGAGTGGTGACAGTGGACATCCTTGTCTTGTTCCTTTACTTTAAAGTGAAAGTTTTCAGTTTTTGTCCATTTAGTATGATGTTGGCTGTTTGTTTGTCATAGGTGGCTTTGATCAGATTGAGGTAGAGGCCATCTATTCCTATTTTTTCTAAGGTTTTTAACATGAATGCATGTTGGACTTTGTCGAAAGCCTTTTCTGCATCTATTGAGATGATCATCTGGTTTTTGTCTTTGGATGCGTTGATATGCTGTATTACTTTAATTGATTTGCAAATATTGAACCATCCCTGCATTCCTGGAATAAATCCGACCTGGTCATGGTGTATAATTTTCCTTATGATTCGCTGTATTCTATTTGCAAGTATTTTGTTGAGTATCTTTGCATCTATGTTCATTAGAGAGATTGGCCTATAGTTCTCTTTCTTGGTTGGGTCCTTCTCTGGTTTTGGTATCAGTATAATACTTGCCTCCCAAAACGTGTTAGGGAGAGTTGCTTCCTTTTCGATTTCATTGAAGAGTTTGAGGAGTGTTGGTATTAGATCTTCTCTGAATGTTTTGTAGAATTCTGCTGTGAATCCATCAGGGCCTGGGCTTTTCTTAGCCGGTAAGTTTTTTATGACATCTTCAATCTCGTTAATTGATATTCGGTTGTTCAGGATTTTTGAGTCTTCCTGACTCAATTTTGGTAATTTTTAAGTTTCCAGGAATCTGTCCATTTCTTCTGAATTTTCTATCCTATGGGAGTAAAGATTTTCAAAGTAGGTATTAATGATCTCTTGGATTTCTGTGGGATCTGTGGTGATTTCATCCTCTTCATTCCTTGTTGCATCAATTTGAGTTATTTCCCTTCTTTTTTGGATAAGGTTGGCTAGGGGTTTATCAATTTTATTTGTTCTTTCGAAGAACCAACTCTTTGATTCACTTATTTTTTGTAGTTTTCTTCATCTCAGTTGCATTAATTTCTGCCCTGAGTTTTATAATCTCCTCCCTTCTTTGGGCTTTTGGTTTGGTTTGTTGCTCTTTTTCTAAGAGTTTGAGTTGTAGCATTAGGCTATTTATTTGCTGTCTTTCTATTTTCTTTATATATGAGTTCATTGCTATAAATTTCACTCTGAGGACTGCCTTCATTGCATCCCACAGATTCCAATAGGTTGTACTTGCATTTTCTTTTATTTGTAGGTATTTTTTAATTTCTTCTTTAACTTCTTGTGTGACCCATTGGTTATTCAGGAGGTTGTTGTCTAATTTCCAAGTGTTTATGCGGTCTTTGGAGTTCCCTTTGTCATTAATTTCCAGTTTCACTGCATTGTGATCAGATAATATGCATGGGATAACTTCAATTGTTTTGCATTTAGGTAGATATGCTTTGTGGGCTAGAATGTGGTCAATTTTAGAGAAAGACCCATGTGCAGCTGAGAAAAATGTGTATTCTGATGTTGTGGGGTGGAACACTCTGTATACATCTACTAAGTCCATTTCTTCACACTTTTGGTTCAGGTCTGTTATTTCTTTCCTGAGTTTCTGTCCAGTTGACCTGTCTCTTTGCGTCAGAGGGGTGTTTAGTTCGCCCATTAAAATAGTGGTATTAGTTAGTTGATTTTTCTCGTTTGTTAAGACTTGAGTTGTAAAGTTTGGTGCTCCATTGTTTGGTGCATAAATATTTAGGATTGTTATCTCTTCCTCTTGCAGCTTTCCTCTAACTAGTATGTAATGGCCTTCTTTATCTCTTTTGATTGTTTTTGGTATGAAGTTTACCTTTTCTGCAAACAAAATAGCTACCCCTGCTTTTTTCTGGGGACCTGTTGCATGGAGAGTTGTTTTCCATCCTTTAACTTTCAGCCTGTGGATTTCCTTTTGAGTAAAATGTGTTTCCTGTATACAGCATATCATTGGATTTTTTTTTTTTTAATTTTAGAAACATAAAAGTACAAAAACATATTGACAAACAGACACCCATTATCATAGAAAATAGTACAATCACAACTAATCTATAGACAAGGTGATATGGTCTCAACAGTAGTTGTTGCTTTATCCATTGTACAGCATATCATTGGATTGTGTTCCTTAATCCACTCTTCCAATCTTTTCCTTTTGACTTGTGAATTGAGGCCATTTACATTAATGGTTATAATGGTTATATGTTCGCTTATTCTAGTCATGTAATTTACATGTTGTTGTTTTCCTTCTTTTGCTGAATGTTTACTTACTTGTTCTGTGTAGGGAGTTGTTTCTATCATTGTTCTTGGGATTGTGGTCTCTTTTCTCTCTGTCTAGAATATCTTTTAGTGCTTTTTGCAATGCTGGTTTGGCACTCATGAAGTTCTTCAGTGTTCTTTGTCATGGAAATATTTTATTTCTCCATCGAACTTGAAGGACAGTTTTGCAGGATACATCAGTCTGCGTTGGAAGTTGTTTTGTCTCAGAATCTGCAATATCTCGCTCCAAGCTCTTCCTGATTTCATGGTTTCCGTTGAGAAGTCTGCTGTGATTCTGATGGGCTTTCCTTTATAGGTGATCTGTTTCATTTCTCTAGCAGCTTTAATATTGTGTTCTTTTGCTGGATATCTGGGATCTTGACTATTATATGTCTGTGTTTGTTTTTCTTTGGATTATGGATCGTTGGGGTTCTATATCCCTCGATTAACTGTACTTCAGTATCTTTTACCTTGTTTGGAAAATTTTCTGTTATTATTTCAGCAAATATTGTTTTTATATCATTTGTGTGGTCTCCTGCTATTTCACTGACTCCTATAACTCGAATATTATTTCGTTTTGCCTCATCTTGCAGCTGTTGGATTGATTTTTCTTGGGTCTTTGATGCTTTTATGAGATCCTTCCTTTCCCGCTCATAGGCTGCCATGCTGTCTTCAAGTCTGAAATTCTATCTTCGGTTTCATTTAAGCGATTTTGCAAGCTTTCAATGGAAGTTTTCAAATCCTAGCAATCTCTTTGGGCCTGTTTCATTCTTGGTAATGCGTTCCTAAATTGCTCTTGTAACATTTCCATTTGTTTCCTACTTTCTTCTAATCTTTTATCTATTTCTTCTCTATGTGTATGGAACATTTCTTCCATCATAGTTTTCAGTTCATTTTTTGTCTGAGAGATTATTGCAGGTATGTGGCTTATTTCTGCTTTGAGCTCTTCTATGGCCTGTTGGAGTTGTTTCAGTGTTTCGGATGCAGTCGTTTCAGAATTTGCAGGTATGTGGCTTCCTAGTTCCCCTGTATCCTTCCATTCAGGACTTGTTCTGGGTGGGGTTGAGTTCTGAGACTGCGTTTTGTTCTTCTGTCCCATTTTTGGGTATCAGATTCAAAATGTTGAGCAATAAATTACCCAGGCAGATCACCAGGCAAAGTTCTGTTGCAAAGGCTGGTCCAATGACTCCTTCTCTTCAGGAGAATGTCCCTTAAGCTTTCTGCTGACGGTTCCACTCAATAGGCTGCTCATATGCTGCTTTGTGTGCTGAGCTACTCGCTATCCAGAGACCTGGCTGGGGCACATAAACAGCTCGCCTTCCCGGGGACCGTGCTGGCAGGGGGTCACTCAGGTGTTCCTCCCTGGGTGGAGCTCCTCCTCTACTCAAAAAACTGGTCGGGGCGCCCAGCCAGCTCTTCTGTCCCAGGTCCGTGCAGTCAGTAGTGCTGCTGGGATGTCCCTCGCTGGGCAGAGCTTCTCCCCAACTCAGAAAACTGGTCAGGGCACCCAATCAACTCACCCTGGGATCTTGCAGCAGGAGATCCCTAAATTGCTAATATGTCGTGCCTTGCCCGCGATGCGCCGCTCCCCGGTGTTTCTGTACCTCCTTGGTGTTCTTGCAGGAGCTGCCGACCGCAGCCGCCGCAGTGCCTGCTCTCCGTCCGAGGATGGCGCCAGCTGCGGGGGCGGGGATCTGAGCGGGACCCAGGTCCGGTGCCCAGCTTAGCTCAGTCTGCCCGAGGAGCACGGTCTCCGAGACGGCCCTGCTCTGCCGCCTCCAAAAATTCCTGTCCGCAGCCACCTGCGAGCCCTTCGGGGTCGGGAGATGGGAGGGTCCATCCCGCCCTGATTGCCCTCAGGGGTACGCGGACTCAGCCGAGCCGCTGCGCGCTGCACCGATCTCCTCGGGCACCCAGATGTCGGGGCCCGCTCACTCCTAGCTGCGGCAAATCCAGCCGACCCGTTAATGCTCAGGCAAAGCAGAGCAACACGTTCAGCTGGAATTTCGCAGCCGCAGACCTGGCACCCGCACGCAAGAGATCTGTCTCTGGGAGAATTTCCCTCTGCCGCTCACCTGGTCAGCATCTTCCTCTCAGTTTTTAAAAACTTTTACCTGCACATTCATCAATTTATTTGATCAAGCACTTTCTTGTGTCTGTGGCAAGCTTTTCTTCTTTCCCTGATCATAAGTTAAATCCTTTATAAATTGCTTTGAGAAAAGACTTTTGGTTTAAATCTCTCTCAATTTTTGTTTGTCTTTCAACACTTTGAAGATGTCATTCTATGGTCTTGCCTTTCAACAGTTGCTTCTGAGAATTCAATTTTCATTTACTTGCTGTTACTTTTTTCTGTGACTGCATTTAAATTTCCTTCTTCCCCTTTGGTAAAGGCAGAATCGATTTAACCCTTGTCTGGAGTACAAAGCCTATACTTATCCACCCGATGATACTACCAATTGTCCCGAGGATGTGTCACTAAAAGGCACTGCATACCCCAGTTTCTGAGCCTTCATTTTTAAAGCAACAAATACTGAATATGCTGAATGAGCTGACTTTACCTTGTTTATTAAGCAATAAATATATCTATACATTTAACCAAATTTTAGATTTTAGCCATAAATTATTTTTGTGACAGGAGTTAACCATTTGATACCTCTTAATAAAAACAAAAGTTTAAAATTATATTACTATCTCATAAAGGAGTTTCATGTATGAATTCCTGATCAACACATTTTATTGAGTATGTGTTCAATTTTCTGAGAGCCAATTTAGAGTTGAGTTGTATGAATTGTGAGATTTGATCAAAAGATCTAGATCATTCTGTGTACATATGTGTGTGTGTGTGTGTGTGTGTGTGTAGGGTTCAGGGTTGACTGACCTAGGGTTCAGTCATCAGTACTGAGCTACATTCTCAGACCATTCTATACTTTATTTTGAGAAGAAGTCTTGCTAAGAGGCAAAATTGCTCAGTGTAGGCTTGAAGTTGTATGCCCTTGCCTGAGCCTCTCAGAGAAAACAGGTATATGTACCATTAGTTCTGATTATACTATTGCTTAACTCTTCATTTTATATGGCCTAAGAATTTATTTATATTGAGAAAGCACTTAAAAGGGGGGAGGAGAGAGAGTGTAAGGCAGGCAATGGGCAGACCGAGGTGAGCTCCCCCCATGCCTTCACACTGGAGATGTAGCCAGGACTTTTGCACTGAGCTATATCTCCATTTGTTTTCCTTGTTTGCTTGTTTGTTTGTTTTGAGACAGGGTCTCTGTAAGTTGCTAAGTTTCCCAGGCTGGGCTCAAACTTGCGATCTTCCTGCTTTAGCCTCCCAGAAAGATGAGATTACAGGTAGGGAAAACCACGCCCAGTTCTGCACACTCCATTTTTGGCTCAAGTTATCTGTGTGCAGCGAAAGGTAGGTGGAAAAATAAGGGCTATAAAATGCTAGGTATAACCAGGTATGTTACACGTTGCTTCTGACCCGCACCGGGTTGGTAGTTTCAGGATGCATTATTCTTCTACAAGCCACCCAGGACAGTCCCAGACCTTGAAGAAGGAACCCCAGTGAGCGAGGCTGCACCCCGAGTCATCTAAGTACATACAGAAGTGTGTCTTCTCCACTGTAGAATGAACACACGCTGTCAGAACAGACACACGGTTGCACTGGCCAGTTCTCTGCTTTGGGAGAGACTGAGCATCACTAACCTGCCTGTTCTTAAAGGGTGTCTATTACTACTGATGCAGTATGAGAAGCTACCATTACCCAAACTGCACAGAGAAAGGCATGCTGTCTCGGGGCGCATTGCATAGTCCAGGTGAGCATGCGTTTGCCCTGCTGTACGAATGGCTCTGTTCCATCAGATGCATGCCTCAGCAGGATTCCACCAACAAACCTGACCCCACCACTCCCTATTGTATTGCTTCCATCCTTTAGAGTAATGGATCATGTAGATGATGGAAAACCATAAAAAGTGTCATGTCTGGTATTTCTGGACACTTTATTTCTAGAATAGCTGCAATAACCATTTTGTCACTGTTTTCACAGCTTAATTACATTACGCTACAAAAGCAGATACAGTATTTTCAAATAAAACATGCAATGTAGGGGCTTTTTTGATTTACAAACTTTAATTAACAAAGTTTGAAAGCAATCAATTTCTCACTTCTGTTTCAATATTGTAATCATGTCAGTCATGATACCCATCCACTCATTATGCCCCTGCAAGGCGAGGGTAGTGTACACATTGTTTTCCTACGTTGTCTAATGTATTTCTTGTGAAACATTTTTTGGTAAGGAAATTGAGACCGGATAACTTCTCCAAGTAAAATAACTTCTCCACAGTCACACAACCAGTGAGTGGCAGAGGTATAACTTACATCTAGGGCTGGCTTATGTCTAAAACCTAAGCTTTTCTTTAGACTCTTAAAACTGTGTAAAAATAATGGTTTATGCCAAGGGACCTACAGCTTTCACTTCTTTCAGTAAATTCTGAGGATTTTTTTCTAGATTCAAACCAACCTTATTTTGAAAGGTAATGATCATTTATCATCAGGAAGAATATGTAAATTAATATTAAAATTGTAAACAATTCATCTTGGCAGATAGCCTACAAAGTCCAATAAGGCCTTACAAGATCCCCACAAGACTTGAGGAATACAGTTTTTATCTAACTAACACCCACCAGTGCTATGGTTTAAATATGAGGAGTCCTCCAAAACCTCATGCATTGAGGGCTTGATCCTCAGTGCAGCAGCCATGTTCAGAGGTGAGGTGTAGAGTAACCCATTGGTTAATCCATTGGTGACTTCGAAGTTGAATGAGTTATTAGTAAGTGGGGCCTAGTTGGAGGAAGTAGGTCCCTGAGGTCATGACTTTGAAGAATATTTCTTGTCCTAGGTCCCTTCCTCTCTGGCTGCTTCTGTCTGCTTCCTGTCTGCTATGAAGTGAGCAGCTTTGCTTGGCCCTGCCCTCCTGTGACGTTTCCGCCTTGGAGCAAGTCTACCATGGACTGAAAGCTCTGCAACTGTGAACCAAAATAAACCTTTTCTTCTTTAAGATGTTTTCCTCAGGCTTGTGTGGCAGTGACAGAATGCCGACCCATGCAGCAGGCGCACCTGAAATCTACGTGACTCAAAACCGGGCATGACTTGACAGCTTTGCTGAGATACTTGCTTTTGTCCATGATTTGCAGCATGACAGCTCAAGTTGTGAAAGTTTTTTAAACGTGAGTTCTGTGGAGAACTGTGGCTCTCCCTGACCATGGGAAAGCATGCTGGAGGGAACACACTGTGCGTGCCCCTTAAAGGAAGTGTTAGTCTCTCCACTCCAGGAAAAGTGTAGTTAGGAAATGGGCAGTAATTTCTCCAATATTGCTTAGTGTTTGCATAGCCTTTATAAGCAATTCAGGATGCTACTGCTCTAGTTTTCTTTTAAGAATAAAACTCAAACTCTTCACTATCCAGCTACGTACAAAGTGCCATGCAGAAAACTCATATTGATGGAGTCTTCAAGGATAATATAGTTCAGTCTTATTTTGTGATTAAATCAGATTACTTAGAGCTGTATATCTTGGACTCCTTATTTTATAGGAAAGGTAGCTGTGCCTCAGAAATGTCTACAATCCTGGAGTTAACAAGAAGAGAAATTATAGAAGAATATCCGGGCTTCCTTCCTGGGTCCTTGCTTAGCTTTCCCCATCAATTGTACAGCAGGGACACAAACCAAAGCAGGAAGAAGGAAATGCTCCCATGCCTAAACACTTGCTCTCAGGATTTTTGAAGAAAATTCATTGTTGTTCTCATCTGACAACCCATAAAATTTACTATGTTTTGTTCTATAATCCTCATGTAATAATAAAGTTTAAAGTGATTCAAGACAAAATGATACATCCTTTGGAAGCAAGACCTGAGCTCTTACTCAAAATATTCTTTATAGCAATATTATAAATAATTCAAAAGCCTAAGGTTAATAAAAATAATGAAAGCAAAAATGCCTGATTTTCTCCTGCATTTATCAGTCATTTAATCAGTCCTGTCTTCTGTCATCTGTCTTTAGCCAAAGCACATGAAGCACAGTCACAATATTTATTTACCATACCACAAACAGAAATCCAGAAAATAGTTCAGTTTTACAAAATTGGCAGGAGTTTGGGCTTTGAATAGGTATAGCCATAGCCATAGCAGGGCATATGGCAATATCTAAAATAATGTAATGTTACTGGGAAGAAATAATTTACAACTATTAGTTTGTAGAATGTTAACTATAACATAGCCATTAGTCTACAGAATGTTAACTGTTCAATTTAACCATCTTGGGCTACTTAAATTTGCTGGATTAAAAAGATAAAGGGGTAAGTAGGGTCCAAATTTGGAAAAATATATGAATATTTAATGTATAGTATTTGGGATATATAGACAATCACAGAGAATAAAATGTAAAGTTCATATAAACTTACAAGAAAAAAATTATTAATGTTCTCTACATTTCTGCTATATAGTCTATTTGTTATACTATACTTACATATTATACAGTATTTATGTTTACATATTTATTTTCAGCTATATGTAAATACATGTTAAAATACATATTCATAAAACTAGCAAAATATTTTACTAGTTTTTGATCATGATTTCTTCTTAAAATGACTCTATGATCATGTTTCCATGTTGACAGTCTTTGAAAATATTTTTAAGAGACTTATTTTTAGGGAATGTCATTATATGGTTATGCTTAAATATAGTCAACCATTCTTCCTTTTTGGGGGGAAGATAATAACTGATTTATATTTTCACTGTGATATAAAATAACTTTGGGATGTACAACCCGTAAAAAGACTTGCATGTGGTCTAAAGTGAAAATTCTTGTAAAACTACAAGTATTTTAAAGATGGTTTGTCTTGCAAAGTTGAAAATGAAAATGTGCCATCACTTTTTGTTTATTAAACAAAATAAGATACAATGTTATATTCTTATTTTTCTTTGTATTTCTTTGATTGGAAAAGGCCAACACATTTTTATACATGTATGGAAGAGTTCTAAAACATCTTTGTAACCCAGTTGTTATCTTTTACATTTATTCAATTTTACAAGTTTTAAAAACTATCATGTATATGTTTTATGTCACTATGTCTCAAATATTTCTCTAGTTAGCTGCTAATTTTCATTCACACAAAGTTTTCTTTGTTCCATTTTCAATATCTATTTTATTTCTTTTGACTTCATGCTTACTTTTCACTTAGAGATCAGAAAAGTACTCCACTGTGTTTAATTTCACTTTTCTATGTATGTTCCGCTTGGAACACTGAAGCCCTTAATTTCTTAATTTATTAAGACATAAACTCCTTAAGTCCTTAATTTATTTTAGCACTTAATGAGGTAAAACTTTATCTTTTAAAAACTATAGTCATAGAACTTTCTTAGCACAATTTGTCTTTTCCCCTATTCATCTGAGTTGCATCAGTGCATCCATCCTTATGTAAACAGGACTTTGATATCCAAACGGTTCCACGGATGCTTCTCTCTGGTCTGGCCTTAGTGACATGCTTTTTTAATTAGGACAGCACCACATTTCTGAGTAATATTATCAGCCGGAGCAGTTTTGTGCTTTCACTGCACTGGCAGTCTTTTTAAAAAAGGAAGAAAGAGAGAAAAGAAGGGGAGAAGGGAAGGAATGAAGGAATGAAGGGAGATAGGAAGGAAGGAAAAACCCCCCAATTCCCTCAAAACCATACTGCATAGCTACTGAACAACCAGCTTCTGCCTGCGCACAAGTGCTTTCAATCTTATTTTTATTTGGTGGCAAATGTTACTGCTTTAATTTTGGTCACCTATTAAGAAAAGAACACAGGCCAATTTAATATAAAAATGATGTTTGGCACAAGCAAAAGCAAACAACTCTCAGGGTGAAGGGTTGGAAATAGTTCGATTAGCAGAAAGTAGTGGCAAAACTGAGTTCTCACGAACACCTAACTATACAGTATTGGCAAAATAAATTCAAAGTAAGTTGTGTTGTAGTAGTTCTAATTGAAAGTAGCATTAAGCTCACCAATATGTGATCTGCCTCATTAAATTGCTACTACTAGTTTTAAGTTTTTTGCTTTTGTAATTTTCCTTATATTCAAATTTATGAATCCTAAAACAAAATAATCTTATAGATCTATTAACTCAAGGACTTTATGTCTAGAGTTCTTCATTTGGTACAGATTTTACTGGGATTAATTTAAAGGTAGTTAGGTCAACATTGAGGCTCTATAATAATCTTTCCCTTCTAAAGGTCTACCAATGGCTCAATCTTGAAATTCAAAAGATGAAAAATGTGACACTGGCTTCATCACATGGTCATGTTATTATTGTCTGAGCCACATTTTGTAGCTGTCACCTTAGTGATAAGCTAGCATGTTCCCCTGAAGAGCATATAGTGAGACTGTATGGGTCCCTGGCCGCTTAAGCTTCCTCCTCAAAGGCTCTCACTACAGACAGCCTGTGAAAGCCAGCCTTGGGCAGCAGATCTAACTTTGGCCAGTGGGCGAGTGTGATTTTTTAAAAGTATATTTTAGTGCACATTCTGCCCCTGGGTCTTGACTCCCAGGCTACGTGGGTCCTCCTTACTTCCTATTTCAGATCTCAGAACCATGTTTGCCTGTTTCAGGTGATCCACTCAGATTCTAATTCTACCTTTTAGATCAACTTTGCACGTTTCTTGATTCCAGAGAACCTACAATTCTTCAGTAAGAGAAACTCTGTCCAAGCACCCCAGCTTCGTGGATTATCTACTTTGGCTGATGTTGGCCTTGACTTGACCTCCATGCTATTAGGCTGAATTCCAGGAGAAAATGTCAGAGAAGTATCACTCCCCAGGACTCACTACAGGGAGAAAGGAGGAAGGCAGTGTTGATAGGGATGGGGGCTTTCCGTTTTCATTGAACATTCAGTTTCAATGTTCAAATTCAATATTCAATTTCATTGAATATTCAGCTTGATTGAATATTTATTTCATTGAATATTCATAAAATATATAGCTATTCTAACACAGAAGCCTCCAAAGGCTGAATGATTCAAATGCAGCTGCTCAGGTTTTGGAGGTGACCACACTACTGACCAACGAGTTACTAAAAGTGGGGCACCTAGCTCATAGTAGATGCTCAGCAAGGTCAGCTGCCACCCACCCTAAATTGATTTGGGTCTTTTATTTTCCCTGAAAAGAGGATACAGGTAGTATTCTTTATTTCTGGAATCCATATGTACGAACTAATCTACTTGCTAAAATTAATCTGTAATTCCCCAATCAATACCCTGAGTGTTTGCATGGGCATTGGAGGACATGTACATGTGCAGAGTTGTCAAAAATTTGAGTCATCTGACATACATGTTCCTAGCTGAGGTGGATCAAGATGACTATCTTAGTTACTGTTCTCTCATTGCTGGGACAAAATACCTGATGCCAAGAATTAAGGACGGAAAGGTTTATTTAGCTCACAGTCTATGTGGGTTTCAGTCCGTAATCAGCTGGCTGGCTCCAAGGCAGGGTGCCACGGCGCAGGGGCAACAGTTAAACACTGCAGAAGACAGCAAAGTCACAAGAGCAAAAGGGGGTGAGGAGCAAGCCTCCTTTCCTCCCTTCTACTGTATGCCAGGTTCCCGCCCACGTCATCTCGGTGCCCTCCTCTTCCACAAGCTCAGGATGTTTAGAAAGTAAGGACCCTGGCCCCCTGCCGGGTTAAACTTCTCAATTTCTCAAGTCGACGCAATGTATCAACCCTTACAGTGACACTATGATTCCTGTTTCAGCCAAAGCTGGGCATGAGTGCTTTTTGCAGCCTGCTGAGTGTCTGACCTTTGTGCTTGTTTTGGTTTCTGATGCCCCACTGGTGGATATTTTCTACAAGACACTTTTGGTTCATTTGGGTCCATTTCTTTAGTGTCCCGTGAATTCATACCTGATGATTCTCTCCAACTGAAACCTTTCTTCCCTCCCAGTTAAGTCCCATGTCTTCCTTGGTGTCTTCAAAGACCATACCGGTCTACAATGATGTATTCATATGAGCTCTCTAAAGGAAGGATGCTTGGAATTGTACGATTCACATTTATTCACCGTACTGCTTTGATGTACTACTCAGTACTCAGGTGCCTGTCTCACAGCTTTCCTTGGTCCTTCTGAGCTTCTCAGTGGGAAAGAGCATAACTCATGTGGCTCCTTTCCACTGACAACACCTAAGAAATGTACCAGCACAGATGTGCAGGTTCCAAATTAATTCTTTTTTTTTGAGACAGGGTCTCCCTATGCAGTTCAGGCTGACCATGAGCTCATTTGATAGCCTAGGTGGGCCTCAAACTTGCAATGATCCTCCTGCCTCAGCCTCCTGAGTGCTGGGATTACAGGCATGTGCCACCATGCCTAGGTCCAAATTAATTCTTGTATAATAGCATTAGATGCTCTCACTGAAGGGTTTAACTGACTTTATTTACTGAAGTGTAATTTAGAAACTATATATATTGATCTTTTATATTGTCCATAGAAATTTGTTCTGTTATGTGATTCCATTGGCACCTACATAAAAGTTAGTCATGTTGTTCTGTGGTGATGTCTTACTAGGTAGAGAACAAAGGGACCTTTCTGTCCAGGTAAGAATTTTAATTTCCAGAGGATAAAGTTTGCTTTCTTAGTGGCCTCAAAATAAAGAAGATGTGACAGTAAACTAATATTAAATAGGTATCTATCAGTTATTAATTCTTTGGGCTTTTTGGAAATTTATTATACAATTTTTGCATCAAAATGGATCTGATAACTTTTCCCATGCCCACTTTTTCTGATGGTTTGTGATATAATCTGGCACAGTAGCTGGGTTATCGTGGGCTTGGTATCTGTCCTTGCTGGTTCTATGCCTCAGACTTCCTTGTCTAGACTCAGATCTGACCACAGTGCCGAACTGGCAGGATGAATGTGAAGGTTAAACAAGATCATGTATAAAATAAGGATCCAAGGAAAGATAATCGTGACAATTTTGATGAGTTTTTGATTATATTTCCGTACCTTTGTGAATGTTTTGAATATATGTTGAATCATCTAAAGAAAATGATTCTTATGGAGTCCTTACTGTTGTCATTTGCCTTTAAGGAGGAAATTGACCCTTCTGAAGAGCTTTGCCAGGCACGGTGAGATGGACAGCCACGCTCCATCTCATGTAATTACTAGGAAGGTTTCTTAGAGAGGGAATTTTGCCTCATGGTTTACACAGAAATTCTGGAGACAAGTTGCCTGCCTTCAAAATCCTGGATCTCCCACTTAGTGTGTCTCTTTGAGGACATTCCTCAACTGCTCTTGGTTTCAATTTCTCTTTTTGAAAAAATATTATTGAGAATTGTACCTACATGATGGAGCGTTGTGAGGTCAAAGGAGTTAGTAATACCTGCAACACATTCATCATAGTGCCGTGGTACACACACAGTAAATTTTGCTTACCATTGTGGTGTGCATGTTTGTGTCTCTCAAATTTATGTGACAATTCTAACCTCTAAGGTGATGGTATTAAGAGGTGGGAATTTTGGGAGATAATTAGGTCATGAGGATGGAGGTTTTATAAGTTGGATTATTGCTTTTATTGCAGACCTAAGAGGACTTTCTCAGTCTTTTCCTTCCATGGGAGGATATAATAAGGAGTCAGCAGCCTGAAACGCGGAAGACGGGGACCCCATAACCCACCCAGGCTGACTCTCTCAGACTTCAGCTCCAGAGCCCTGAGGAACACCTTCCTGTTGTGTATTTAGTCTTTGGTTTTCCGTTATAGTAGGTAGCCTAAAGTGAAACAGCTACTGGAGCTAAGTTTCATTGTCTCAGGTACAGTAAATCTTATCATTTTCTGCTTCTGTGGCATCAAGCAAGTTGACTTCTCATACCAGGACAAGGGTTCAGTTACCCTCAGCATGGTTCTGGCTCTCCACCTGGCCCAGGTCCTTGGGGTTGGCAAGCCCGCTATCTGCATTATGCAGCAACCTCTTGGTGACCACCTCCTCACAGGACAGCTAGATACACGCTGTGTGACTTGCTCTTTAGCCTCCCACACCTTGCGTGGATTGCGCAGACACACCGCAGTCACAGTGACTCCTGGAACTGGGACCTGCCTGCTGTCAATGCATCTGTTAGAACTCCCTATGAAAATCAGGTGTGTGTGTGTGGGGGTGCTGGACTGCCCCAGAGGCTTAGGTCCCGAGGTCTCTTGCTTCCCTTTGCCCTTCACTCTATTACCATGCAGACATCTCCCAAACTGTCCTGCTTTCCATTGGCCCTGTGAAGAATGCTGCTCTTGTCTCTCCAGGACCTGTAAGCCACACACTACTTCTGTTATTATGTGCGCTTTGCTGTGTTTCTTCTCTGTGTCTTCGCTGACCTACATGAGAATGTGATTCCCTTCCTGGCCAGGCCTCTCGCAGAGGTGGCTGTCTTGGTAGGAATACCCTGAAGGCGTGAGCCATTTCTCAGTCTGGGAAGCTAAAGAAAATACAAGGTGCAGTAAAAATACAGTGAATGTTTAAAATAAAAAAAATTACAGTAAAATATATATTACTGCTAACAGTTAATGCTTAAGATGTTTCATATTCTGACCAATTTTGCATGCTGGGATCTGGTAATCTGAGCAACCGAAGACAACAACATGCAATGGAACAACCGTGGTGAATTCCTACCATCTTGTCTAGTGAAACTCTGTATTATCTCTAATGTTTTGTTTAAGAATTATGTTTTATTCTCTTTAATGGTTCAAACAACCTTCCATTCTTATGTCTGGTAATCTGAGCAACATAGTTGAAGATAACAGTATGTAATATAACAGCCACCGTCAATCCCCATCATTTGGTTTTGAATCCCTGTATCACTTTTCATGCGCTTGCTTTGTTTTATGTTTGTGATGTTGGTGTGCTGCTAGTGTTCTTTATTTTTCTTTTACTACTCTCTTAGAAAAAGATATATTGCCATTAATTCTCCTCAAAATCGTCTCTCTTATTTGAACATATTTATTCCATCCTTTTTCTCTTTTTCTAAAGCAGTTTCCAGTTTACATTCACAGCAATTTCTCCCAAATAGAACTATTATAGTGGCTCCTCATCCACTTCATTCACAAGACTTGGTGCTGCGCAACTTCTGGCTCTCCTCCAGAGTCTGAATGGTCTGGAAAGGTAAGACATTCTGAGCCAATTTGGGACATCAAGGCAGCCGTGACAGCACAGCTGAAGACACTCACAAGAGACAACTTCTGGAACTTCTTCATGAAGTGGGAAGAATGACGGGGTAAGTATATTCAAAGTGAGAGGGAGCATTTTGAGGGAAGGCAATGGCAATTTATCTTTTGCTCCAGTAAAAAAATTAAACATCCACTGCATTTTTTGACCACACCGAGTATGTTAGACTACATAATTGATAAATGACACAACACTGTTGCTCAGTTTGGGGGCCTTAAAATATTTGATCATGGTACCAGAAGATTTGATGTCTGCTGAGAACTCACTCTCTGCTTCCTGGATGATGCCTTTGAAGTATGTCCTCACCTGTAAGAGGGCAAATGAAGTCCACTAGGCCTTGAAAGGGCGCTAACCCCACTCCTGAAGGGTCTGATGGCCTAACCACCTCCTCACCCCCCCACTTCCTAATATGGTCATGTGAGGGATTAGGTTTCAATGTTGAATTTTGAGGACACAGTTTTAGATTACTGTAAGCTATGAGAATGTCTTCCCTATTTCCTGTGGAATGACACCCGGTCATGGGTCAGACACTGGACATCAGTCCAACTACATGATAAACCAAGGTCCTGTGAAAGGTGCGCTAGCAATATTCACCCTCACCTCCCCTGAATCCCTCGCATTTCAGGGCAAGAAGTAACAGACACTCCATGGAGAAAGAGGCCAGAAGAGAAGTAAAAACCACACCATATGATAACCACAATGTGGTAGATGGCTGAGTTGGACTTGCATTTGGATCTACATGGGTTAAAGCTTGTGTTCCTATCAGTTTTAATGTGCAGTCTCCTATGCTTTGTGTGTGTGTGTGGCTTGGTTGGTTTTGATTTTTCAATGCAGATTTACTATGGTTCATTTCCATGTCTGTTGCAAGCCTGAGTGAAACATATCTCTAACCTCATGAGGTATGAGGAACATGTTATGCATTACAAAGTCGAATATACCACTGAACAGTTACATATGCCCCTCTGCGATACCAGGGCCAGATGAGGGAAAATTGGGTAAAGATGTAAAGGGGGTTAGCAAAATATTAAGGAAATCATCAGAGGGACTCCAAAATAAATCCTGAGCTTAGTAGGAAGGATATTGGGGAACAAAGGTTGTGTAAGATTCTTCAAGACAGGAAAGAATGATTAGCACAGAGGTCTCAGCAGCACGGGGAAACAAAACAAAGCAGCACGGAGTGAAAACACTAGGGACTGCTCCCAAGCCCATTCTGGCACAGGCTTATTCATCTGCTTATTTGCTGGCAATTAAACAGGAAGAAAGGGCAAACTAAGGGGAAGAGTAGAAAGTGTTCAAGTTAAAATAAGTCGTTTAATTACAAAGCAGCAACTCTCCCCACAAAAAAAACCAAACCACCACCACCACCACCAATAACAACAACAAAAAAACCAAGACAAGATTTCTTTTCCTTTGTGAGACATCCCTTTGTACCATCATCAAGGAAGTGGGCAATGATTTTTCCATAACTCAGTAATCAGTGCTTCCCCTGACATATGAATGTCAGTGCTGTGGAATGAGCAGCTCCTAGCAAAATGAAGACACGAAGGAAAATGGTGAGCTCTCCAGAGGGTTTCTTATTTCAGGCATCTACATTTGCTTCTTGGGCCATCTTGTAAAGATGAGATATTTTGTTTTTTACATTTTCCACAGCACATGATTTTAGAGTGATTAATAATAAGGACATTGGAGGTGTGCTGATTATTTGCCTTCCTGGGGGTAATTGTCAAACAGCCTTTATGTGCTCTGCAAGTGCTGTAAAGTGGTTTAGCAACATGTTTAATTCTAAGTCAGTGACACTGTGACTCACTGGGAGGTGACAGTGTGTCAGGCCGATGGAATAGGTATCATGTCAAAATGTCAGAGATGGAGTGTCAAGCCATAAATAGATCCTTTTAGCAGGTAAAGCCCTGCTTCATCACTGATACTTAGAATTATCTAGAGAGCATTTCAATTTGTGCATAATTCCCCTTAATACATTATAGAACATTTATATGATACATGAGAAATAGCGTGCCAAAGACCAACGCGGTCACACATTGGAGAGGGAAAGACATTTTTGAAATTGTGCTTGTTTTAAATTCATTTGTTGCTTCCTGCCTCCTTGGAATGTAAAGAGGTGGTTTTAAGCATTGTTTTTCCCCAAAACATAGTGACTGTAGCAATTATACAGTCATACTGAGGATGCTCAGAGGGATAAAGTGAATAGCAATCAGCCTGGAAGAGAAGCACCAGCTAGCTAGGGATGGGTAATGAATATCCAAGAGGCGGAGTAGCCTCGGCCTGTGCAAAGAGAAAACACCACATTTGTCCAAGCGGTTTCAAATGAGCATAACACAAAGGGAAAAGGAGAACAGAGGGCAGGTCCAAGTTAGAAGCTGGGTGAAGGCAGGAGGCACGTCAGCAGACACAGAAGCGTCGAGCCAGTCTTGCACACTAGTGAGAAGCAGCCAAAGTGTCAACCTACACGGAGCCAGAAGCCAAAGGGAGGAGTGAGATTGCAGAGAAGTTAGGTGACAGCCCTGATTTTCTCCTCCTGCAGCCCTGCCGTTCTACTTCCTGTGTCTATGGATTTGGCTGGATCAGATACTTCTTATCAGCAGTTGGTACTTAATGGGTATAGAATTCCAGTTTTGCAAGATGGGAGTTGTAAAGATCTCCGCACACTAGTGTGATAATGCTTAACATGACCGAACTATGCTCTTAAAATGGCATGGCTGGTAAAATTTGGGTTCCGTAGAGTTTACTTTTTTGGCTACAATTTAAAAAAATACAAAGAAAGAAATCAGGCAACGTTAGAGGCAGCAGCTGTGAGTGTCTCTTGGCAGTTGGGAGTCTGAGTTGACCTTTCGATATTCCCAGCTCCGGGCACAGAAAGCAGTGCTGGGCTTTGGAATGGTTTGCAGCATGAACACATTTCTACATGCATGATGGACCTTGGCTTGCTCCAGAATGTCTGGACCAAAGCCCTTCCCAAGTCACACTCCAGAGTTTTCCTCACAATGTGTATTGTGTGTACTTAACAGTTGTGTCTCATTCCACATTTTTAACCTTGACACTTGTCCTATTAGCTGGTCACAGTAGGTTCTCAATGGAGTCCTGGAGATGGAAGTGTGACTGTTTACCTAGAGATAATTAACAAGGAATTATCTGTAATTATTCTAATGATATTCCTCCCTTAAGCTAGGTTGTGCTCTGAATTGCTCATAATCTAGGTTCTGTTATTATGCATTTGCACGGACTTTGTAAAATTAAAATCCAATGCAAAAAAGAAGATGCTTTCCACCAGAGAGAACATTACATTTTAGGAGAAGATATTTTAATCTTCACATATTTTCCCACTGGACAGCAGCAGCAAATGGGAGTCCCAGATTAATCCAGGGTTTGGATGCCTTTCTTCTTGGTTCTCCTTGCCTTGCCTCTGCTCCACATGGGTGCCAAGTTTGTGGTTCACCTTGTATTTGGCGCTCTGTCAAAGCTCAGTCCTACTTCCTAACTTGCTGTATCTCTGTGAACATGGGATCAATCCTTCCATGGCATATATGGGGCTTGTTGTCACACCGAATCAGCTGTTTCTTCTTATTTGTAGTGAAACCCTTCTCTGCAGACACCTTTTACCAAAGGCCCATGTTCATGTGCCTAGAATTGTGGAGGGGTTACTGAAAGCATAGTAGTTGGTTAAATTACTTCTAGTTGGAATATTTCTTCCAACTAGAAGGTAACTACCACAGTTATGTCAATTTTACTTTCTGATAGGTAATGAGATGGGCAAACAGGGCTGCAGAGTGCCAGTAGGTTCTCAGGGTGGCTTTGTTCATTTAGGAATTATTTTTAGTTGTTTGTGTGGTACATCTATAAGCTATCAGTAGATGCCAGGGTGGAAAGTGAAAGTAGAAGATGTAAAGTTATCTTAAACCATTAGGAATGCTTCCATATTTTTGTTTCTTTCTTACATATATTATATTAGCTAATCTTGTACCTAATTATGGTATAAAGAAAGATAAGAACTGTGAGCAAATCAGAAATTCCCTCTTTTTAAAAATTCCCCTTGTTTCCTCTGCCCCAGGGTTGATCCCATAGTGAAGCTCCATGTTCTCCACACTAAGACCAAAGGCTTCTTGGAGTGAGGAGCACTTCCTTGTTTGCACTTCTCACTTTTCTTTGTACAAAGTCCAACTCATTGACCGAATGAATATCCAGCTGGATGAAATCTGGGGTGGTGGATTTGAGGTGCATGTACATGTGACTATTTTAGGGAAGTGGTGGAATATGGGTAGCACTGGCAGAAGGACAAGTTTGTGGCCAACACCTTTTGGAACAAGTTCTAAATTTGGAACTCTCTTGTTTTTTGGTTCTGGGAATTGAACTCAGGACCTTGCACTTGCCAGGCAGGAGCTTGTGTCACTGAGCTATATTCCTGGCCCATCTGGTTCTGAATTTTGTTCATGAGGATTCCTTAATCCTAGCCATATGTTAGAATCATCAAGGATGTGGAGAAAAACCAGTGCTGGGGATCTATTCCAGAGCTGTGGGGCCAGGGTACCTGAGGGTGGATCCGGAATGGAAATGATGTATGACGCAGTTGCATTTGAGATGAAGCTCTCACTTTTTATTTAAGGCTTAAGAGAAGAAAATCTCTATTGTGCTTATCTTGGGCATCTATTATTCTTTTCAGAAAGTGAGTTCAGGAAGTTAAAACATTATCATTTTAATGCTTTTGCTGATTTTGGAAAATTTCCCATCTATTTGACTTATTTCTTTTCCTTCTAAGCTCATTTTGGTTGCATAGTTTCATTTTAGAAATTCAGACATTTGCCTTAAGCTACATGTGAATTTAAAGAGCAACAAGTGAATTTTAAGTAGGTGAAAACCTCAAGAGAAAGAGCCAGCATCTAAAGCCAAAGCTAAGAGGTCCTTATTTGTACAGCATTGGTGCTCTGGCCAATTTAGAGAGAAGGGATAGCTGTGTTTATGCCCAAGGAACAAAGCTGCTTTGGTGGAAAGAACAGAGAATCCTTCCTAATGAAGTCTCTGTTTAGTAATGCAGGAGGCAGCCACTGTAGTAAAAATGTTTTTGAACTGGCTTGTGAGATGACATGTTAGAAAAGAAAGTGATCTTTCAGCCTCTGTCCTGTTGCTTTGTCATCTCTGACACTCTTTTAGAGGAAGAAGGGTGGGGGGTAAGAATTCTGGCATGCGACCCCTGGAAACCAGGTGTGTATGAGGTTTGCTTAAACTGCAAAGAGTGCCACAGATATTGGCCCCGAAGCATCCATAGCTCTTTACCTGTCCCCACTTCCCAGTGGATGTTGTGTAATGATGGTGCACGAGGATGGAAGGGCCCAGAGAGGAATCCTGTCTCAGCCCTTGGTTGGCCACATAACCTTAATGCAAATGACTGATCATGCTTTAGTGCTCAGTGATTGTGATGGTCAATCTTACTTGTCAGGTTGGATGGGTTAAGGAACACTCAGGGAGCCCATAAAGTATTATTTCTGGGTATGTCTGTGAGGGTGTTTCCAGAGGGTATCGGCATGTGAGTTTATGGACTTAGTGGGGAAGATCTTCCCTTAATATGGGTAGGTACCACCCAACCCACTAGGAGCCCTGATAACACAAAAGGGCAGAAGAAAAGTGGATTTTTTTTTTACTGCTGGAGCATACACTATTCATCTCCTGCTCTTGGACCTCAGAGACTCAAAACTCTCTTTGGCCACTGGAATATGCATCAGTGTCCCCTTTGGTTCTCTGGTCTTCAGCTTTGGGCTGAGTTATAACATCAGCCTTCAAGGATGCCAGCTTCTTGATGGCTCGTCATGGAGCCTCTCAGCCTCCATAATCATGTAAGCCAATTGTCCTAATAAATCCCCTCCCAGCCACCCATCCACCCACCCATCCATTGATCCATCGATCCATCCATCCACCCATCCATCCATCCATCCATCCATCCATCCATCCATCTATCCACCCATCCACCCACCCACCCATCC